>JAUPFR010000015.1:3592500-3712500 GCA_036925125.1 Oreortyx pictus
GTTTGATGGCTCTGGGTGCCCAGCTTGCTGCATGCTACGTAGCTGTGGGCGCAGTGCGTTGTCTCCCATCCTCAGCTATGCCATATGCAGACATTATGCCCGTTCGGTGTCTGTGGAGCTGTTTGAACACAGATTTCTATTACTGCTTGCCGGAGTCAGGATTTCGTACTCCCGTCTTCCAAACCCGTGTTTAATCCAGGAAGCTCCCAAAGGCTTGCGAGAGCTTCACCTTTGCATGTTGTGTCTGTACAGCCTCCGCGCGCGGCTCTGTGTGCCAAAAGCCTCGCGCTCTGTTTTCCTGAAAATCGCATTCGAGTTGCCAGGAGATCAGTGGGAGCCTGAGATCTCCCAGTTAGGAGTTCACACGCCAACTGCGAAGGAGAGGAGCCGAGGCGCGAGGTTCTGCCGTGCCCCTGCTCCCGGCTGAGCCCCGCTCCGCTCCCACTGGTGCCGTGTGTGCAGGCGGCCGGGAGCACGGGGCCGCTGCTCCTGCCAGCGTGTGGGCAGGGCGGGATGCTGCCTCGTGCCATGGGGAGTGATTTCAGCCATGCTTCGGTGGTGCTGAGGAGAGGATGAGGTGAGCTTTTCCTTCAGAATCCAGGTTGTGCGATGGGGAGTGCGTGAAGGCACCGCTCGGCTGAGGTTCCTTGGTGAAACCCAAAGGGGGCTTCGTTGCATCAGCGGTCCCCAGTCGGCCTCCTCTATGAAGCGGGTGACCAGAGGGCAGCTCTGCTCTGGCCTGGGCTCAGCATCCATCTGTCCGTGTGGTCAGTAAGTCCTCCCACAGCTGCCCGTGCTCCCTGCTCCGTTCTGTGTAATGAGTTTGGCACATCTTAATGTTGCGGACTTGATTTTAGGCGTTAACATTTTTTTTTGTATTTATTTTCAAGTCTTCAACGGTTGCATGTTTGACACGGTTTTGTTATCCTAGATGCTGTGTTTTGATCTGGCACACAGAGCATTTATTCCTTTATCAGCTCTATTTCCTTTACAGTTGTTCACTTAATTGAGCTCCTCCGTGTATTTTACAAACAAGATGCTTTCATTACAGCTTGCAGACCTCAGGTTGTATTGTAACGTGTTTCAGAAAAGTGGCACTTCTGTAGATAGCTGTGGAAGTTGGGTGTTTGGTTTATTTTTCCGATGATGGGAGGAAGCAGTAGCGGAATTCTTGCATGCATAATCAGGAGGAACTTTCCAGAAACTCTTTATTCTAGCTATTTTCTTTTAAAGCTGTGTTTACTCTGAGGTTTCGGCTGAGGCAGTTGAAATATGCGGCTGCAGTGTAGAACAAAATACACTGTATGTTTTGTTCCTCTTCTTGTTCTGCTTTGACTTGTGCAAATAGCTTTAATCCAAAGGAGGAGATCATGCAACTGCGGCTGCGGTATCGTACGGTGAAGCTCAGGGTGCAGATTACCCTCTTGCTGCACATCCTGACATCGGATAGCCTTGCCTCAAATGGGATGTGAACAGAGGGAATCCTTCCTTCTTGGGAAGCCACTTGTGTGCGCTGTGCAATTGGCAGCACGTCAGCATGTCCACACACCTGCGGGTCATGGAGATGCTCAGCGTCCGTGCTGGGTGCAGGCAGGGACTGGTTAGCCCCCTGACCCTAACTGCCCCCATCAGAGCACTGCTGCTGCCAGGAACATGGCACCCAAAAGGCTCCAGAAGTGGGGAGCAGCCTCAGCCGAGCCCCTTCCAGCTTGGTTTTGGGGGCTGCTCACTGGGAGCTGGTGCCACATGTGGGGAGGGTTGGGCAGCTGCTGGCTCAAGGGAGCAGGAGGGGCTCGGTGCTGGCTGATTCCCAGCTGCCTCCCCATTGCCTCTGAGCTGGGCCCCGCTGTACAGAAGAGGGATGAGGAGCCCATCTTCCTGCATCCTGACTCAAAAGTAGGCATATGTGCTTTTTTTTTTTTTTTTTTTTTTTTTTTTTTTTTATGAGTGGAAGCAAATCGGTTTCGACAGAGCTTTTTTAGGGAGTTTTCTCAGGCACAGGCTGAAATTTTGAGGTGGAAAAAATTCACACTTCTTTCTCTGCCGGGCCAGCGTGATGAGGACCAACTGTATTTTTGGGTGCTCGGGATCCGCGTGTCACCGCTGAGCATGTTGAGGACCGTCTGTGTGCGCGTTTCCTGCACAGCAGCCTGGTGGGGTGGAACGGGATCCCTGGAGCTGGGGCTGCTCCTGGGAACGAAGGGAGGGAGGGCAGCTCCTGCCCTCGTTGCTCTGTGCAGGTGATGCTGTCCCTTCTGTACCACGTCCCAGCTGCACTCCAGCAAGCCGTAGCCCTCAGATGGGGCGAGGCCAGCAGGCTCCACCAGAGCTCAGTTAACATGCGTTTTCCTTCTGTGGTCCTGGAGAGGGGCTGGATGCTCTCAGTTGGTGGGTGCTCAGCATTTTTACACGTTGCCCTGCTCAGAGGTCGGTGGTTTCTTTTTATTAATGGGAAAAAGCATTGTGCCATTTGCTTTTCCATGGGGTGAAACCACGGAAGAGCTTTCGCTTGGTTTTCCGCAGGGTGCACCCGCTGCTGGGTGCATGGGAGGGACCGTGTGTCTTAGAAGGCTTTGAGTGTGTGAAAACAAGAAGTCCTCGTGTAAATAGCTCTGCAGCTTAATTGTGGTGGGTGTGCCCTTGTTTGCAAAAAGAAACGAAAGTGCTGGAGGCTGAAGCGTTCCCCTCGTGCTCAGGGGCTGAGCAAGTGCGAGTTCCCCTGGCCAGTTCTGCCAAGGTGCTGAGGCCTGCACGTCCTGCTGCCTCTAGCCCTGCTTTCTGGGTACTGCATTGATGCGCTGCAGCTGGGGCAGCCACTTCGTTCTGTGCGGAGGTTTGGGAGCCACGCGTGGCCCTCTGGATGGGGATGTAGAGCCCGTGGAAATGCCATCCGTGGGGAGCTGCTGCTTGCAGCAGCTCGGCCTTGCTCTGTGAGCATGAGAAATGTTAACATAAATTCTTTAAATAACATCTAGTAGTGTCGAATGCACAGAATTATAAAACATTTTTATATTCTGAGGCTCATTTGCATCTTCACATTAAAAACTGCGGTTTTCTTTTCAGGGAATGGATGCAAGATCTGATTTGTTTTGAAATCAAAGCTAAATCTGCGTTCTTGCATTCCTCTTTGCCCTTCATTTGACAAATTTTTCTTGTTCTATAAATACAGAATTGTAAACAAGGGCTAATCCTTAGCAACAACCTGGGAAGTTAACATTTCTCTCCAGCTCCTATTGTAATGAATTCAGACGCTGTGGATGTGTTGTGATGTACACGTAGTGCTCCTAAGGCCAGTAGGTACTAATATCTTGTTAGAGAGCTGAGAAAAGAGCATTCCTTTGTGTTCTCCATATAACATAATTGCCCTGCATCTTCTCTCATAAGGAGATGTTTAAAGATGCATTTTACTTTACATTTGAAGAATTGAAGGCTTCTGCTTTTGCATTTGGCTGAAATTGTCTTAAATGTGTTTTCCTTCCTTTAGCAGTCAACATTGTCAAAACATTGAGCAAAGTACATCTTAATAATATGGGTTAAGACAGTCATTATATTAATTTAATTCTCAGCATAGGTAAATTCTGAAGATGCTTCTACTTTGTCATAGAAGTTTTTCACAGTAAACATCATCTGTTTTCCCTGCACAGAGAAGAGAGAGATAATACAGTCAATGGACGAGTAAGTCCCTTGTGTGAAATCATTTGAGCGTAGCTTGAAGAAGACTTCCTCTCCTGGTCCGTCCTTGTCTTTTATTGAATTTTCCTTTAATTTTGTTTTGTTCTGCTTGTATTTATTCAGGGAGTGTTTTTGTAGCCCTAATCTATGTGAGCCACACGCAGTAGAATACTGCAGCTCCCAAAAGGCCGTGATTAAAGCGTCACGGATGTGGCAAACCACAAACACAAAAGTAAGTTTACGTGTAGATTCTCTTCATAAAATATTTTATTTGAGTTTTGCAGTACCTTGGAATGGTGGTCAGCATTGCCATAAAAATTCTGTGCTATATGAAATGATACAATCTGTGAAGCATTTCCCATTATGTAGACACCGTGTCTTTAAATTATAGCAATTTCTTAAGATTTTAAAGCAAAATGAGCTCTTAGAGGTGTGATTAATAGCAGGGAATGAGGCTAACACCGGGTCATCAGTGGCACTCCATTACAAAAAAGGTTGGGCTAATAAAAGCATCCATCTCTTTGACCAATAAAGCATTTGAATGATATGCTTATAGTTTTTATCATGCCGTGGTTACTTTGTACTGAATAAACTGTGATTTTACGTGCTGGAAAAGGAGCTCAGAGCCAGCGGCGCGGCCGAGGTGAGGGAAATGTCCCGGCTTTCATGCGGGGCTTGATGTTTTTCGAAGCCTTCAGGTTGCGGTGTCTGAATTTCTGAAGCCGCTGTGAAACATCTAAATCCCCCGTGACCCGTGCCTGGCCGCCCGCAGCCCTTCGGTGGGGCTGGCGCTCGCTGTCCTGCAGGGAGGGGAGAAAGGAGGGCATTGTGTGCAATCATTAATTCAGAGTTAAGTCCCCGGCAGCCCCAGACATCAGAAATGTTCTGCTGGAGCACAGGAAATGGGGCAGCACTTGTGTTTTCCTGGTGTGCGGACGCCAACTCCGCGCTCGAGTCCCACCTTTCATCCTGCCCGCTATTATGCTGTCAGCCTGACGGATGAAAAAACAGGAGGTTGCCTCAACAATGCTACGTTCGGGCTGCATTTAAATACCTGCCTTATTAGGAGGTTGTACTGATTTCATGCTTTTGAGCTTTTTTTTTTTTTTTTTTTTTTTTGGAGTACAACAAAAGGCAAAATGTTTTCTGAAAAGGGAAACTGAGTTTCTTGGCCGACCACAGATGTCCGGGATTGTGCTGGGAAGAAAAGTACTGGCTATTCTAAAACTTGGGGAAAAATGATGAGGGAGGAGGCTTCCCGCCCCGTGCTGTTTGCACGTGAAGTGACAAGGGAGAGCAGATTAGTGCCCGGGCCAGCTGTGACCTTGGATGCTTCACACATTCAAACCCAGGATGGTTTTGGTCGCTGTTGGTGGCAGCAGTGGCACTCAGGGCCTGCGGGGACACCGCTCGGGGCACATGGGGAACAGAGGGGCCTGCGGTGCAGACCCCAACCTCTGTCCCTGTCTGAGAGAGCTTCTTGAGCCATGGGAGGGCTGCAGGGACTTGTGGAGGTGATGCTGGGGATGTGTCAGGCAGGAATGTCACCCGGAGCCCAAGGTTAACCTCCATCCGTCTTTTCCCCGCATGCTTCGGGTCCTTCCCCAGATCCACAGTAGAGATAGAGGAGCTGCAGAAACCTCCATGGAGGATCAGTGTGACAGGGCGTATCTTGAGTGCCACGGGGCTGAGAAATGGGCAAGGAAATGCTTTCTGTAGGGCAGGGAACGCCAGGTACTTCGGCCCTGGAGCCCTACCAGGGCTGCTGCTGTGCTCTGTGGGTGCTGAGGTGGATGCTGGCAGCAGGACAGGAGTTTCAGTTGTGAGAAGACATCACAAGAGGCAGAGGGGCTTTGGAGGGGCTCCTGTTCCCGCTTGGGTTTGTGGAAAGGAACAGGGGAAACCTCCAGAAGTGGAGGGCTGAGAGTGGGTGATAGAAAGGAGGAGAAGGCGGGCTGAGCTGTGCCTGGTGCATGGCTGTGTGTGTGAAAGCACACGTGCATGCTGGAAGGGATGGAGTTGTGTAGAAAGGCAACGTTTTGCTTGTTTGTTTAAGAGGAGTTAACATTTTGCATCCCACCTTTTGCCGTTGCTGATTTTTTTTTTTTTTTTTTAATGTAAATAGATCTCCTCCATCAGTGGTTTGGCCGGTAAATCTTGTTCCGTAGAACACTTTCAAGTGATTTCAGCTCCTTTCTTCACCCTTTATCTGACAGATGCACGGCTGCACGTTTTCCTCTGTTGTCCCGAGGTTGCGCAGAAAGACTGCAAAGGCTTTTTTGTTTGTTGTTGTTGAAGGGGAAAGGAGTCCTTGATGCACAGAAGAGTTAACAGGATTTCACTTGATCTGCTCGTTTATGCAATGAGTAATGCGAGGTTGGTAACAGCAAATTGTTGTTTATAAGCAAACATGGCACTGTGTAAACAAGAAATCCTGGTCCCCAACTGGTTGGATTTCATGGTGGTCAGCAGCTGATGTATGTAACGTACAACCTTTCTGCTTCTCAAAATGTCAGAAGAATGACTATTTGTTTGTCTTGAGTTCTTCCCAGCTGTTTACTCTGTAATGCATTTGCCTCAACCTTGATTCCCTAAGAGTGGCCCCTTTCTCCTCCCTGCTCTGTTTACATTAGTCCTGCCCCGAGTGTCACCTATGAAATCTGTTGATTATTCCACCTGGTTAATGTTAAATTGCTCTTGCAAGATGATGTGTTTGTTCATAAACACAAATGCTGGGCCCCTTGTTTACTGTACCCATGGCAGCAATCAGTTATTAAACAAATATTGCTTTGTTTGCGGGTGTGAGCAGCAGTTTATCCTGCAAGGTCTGGAAAAAAAACCTTTAAATGCTGGGATTTTGATAAAGGAGAAAAAGGGGAGCTTGTCCCTGGAATGTGGCTGAAACTCACTTTGGTTTGCTTTGCTTATCTTTAACTTGGGTGAAGGGGCTAGAAAGATTAGCAAGTTGTTTGGTTTTTCCAAGAGATTTCCTTAGTGTAATGATATCTATCCAGTTGTTTGCTTTTTTCAGAAGGGAGAGAGCACTCCTGCAAGACGACTAGCACAGCGATAGCCGGCTGGTGGCTAGAAAATCCTGCATGGAGCAAACAAGGAGTTAGAAGGTCTGGGACAAAGGTATAGGGCTAATCAGCCAGGTAATCCCCCCAGAAGAACAGCCTTCGAGTTGAGTGCGGCGTTCGGTCGGGGCTGCGTTGGCTTTCCCCTTTCCTTGTGTCTGTGCTGGGAGCGATGCGTGTACCCTCTGCGGGGTTTGGAGAGGCGAAGCTTTCGCTTTTAGTTGGGAGGCGGTCTGGGGAGAAGCTCTGGTGTGAGAGCAGAGCCGTTTGAATGAGGAGAAAATACCAAATCTAAAAATGCTCAGTGCCGTTCCTCCTCCTGCAAGTGAGCTCTGATTCTTTTTATAACTGGAAAACAGCATTTGCATCTGCACATTTCTGTTTGCTGACTGTTTGCTCTTCGGTTTCTGGGAGTCTTAATTAGAGAGCACCGTCCTGGTCGTTGTTGCTGTTGGGCTGCTTTGCAAATGAGCAAGAAAACTCACTCACACCATCTTTGTTTTTCGGAATGATTGTTTATTATTGTTTCTGGCTGTGGCCTGGGTTTGGAATGCCGGGCAGGACCTGTTCACACCAACAGAGCGTTGTTGGGGCTTCACACACAGAGGGAGTAACCCTCCTGGAGTGACCTTGAGGAAGAAAAGTGAACTCTTTTTTTGAGTGAAGGTGGCGTCTGCTCCTTTGTATGTGAAGTAGCGATAGAAATACCTTGAATATACATTTCTGAAACGGGAACGCTGAGCTGGACCCAGCCCTTGCTGAGTGCGTTGGGGTGAAGCAGTGAAGCGAGGGCTGTGTCGTGCAGCAGTGCTTCAGGGTGGCTTTGGCTTCTGGAGGCCAGTGGGTTTAGAGACGCTTTGCTGGAGATATGCTCGGGGTGGGATTGTAACTGCTGAGCAATCAGCACTGAGTCGTGTGAGGTTTGGAGTCATCTTACTGTCTCACAGTCCGTGCTGCCTCACAAGCTGACCGCGTTTATGTATTTATCACATGCAACTTTGCCCTTTTGTTGAGTTGAATACTCTCTTCACCTTCTTCTCTGGGAGAGAGAGACTGCGAGAGCTCACGTTGCACGCGGTGTGCACGAACCAACCCTGAGCCCTCTGTCCCACCCCAGAGCTGGTGCGTGCCTCAGGGATGCTGCAGTGGGGCCCTCCTCAGCCAGGGCTAACCCTGAATGGTGCTGCTGTCCCAGCTCACTTGGCAGCACTTG
This sequence comes from Oreortyx pictus, assembly GCA_036925125.1. Classification (NCBI taxonomy): domain Eukaryota; kingdom Metazoa; phylum Chordata; class Aves; order Galliformes; family Odontophoridae; genus Oreortyx; species Oreortyx pictus. The sequence continues at coordinate 3,600,463 of JAUPFR010000015.1, forward strand.
CGGTGGAGCATGGCACTGTGAAACTTGACTTCTGCTTTGGTTTGGTGTTTTGATTTTGGCTTCCCATTCCTTTCCTTCCAAACAGGCCACAATCCCAGTGACAGTGAGGATGACCTCTGTTGAGCTCGTGGTGGAAGGGCGGCTCTGCCCAGGAAGGGGGAAGGAGCTCACTCTGCCTGCAGTGCCATGCCAGCAGTGCAGCTCATGCTGCAGTCCCCGCAGGTGGCCCAGCTCTGAGCTTTCTGTGGCCATGGCTCAAACTTCTTGCCGAGCGTGGGTTGCCAGAGCTGTCCTGTTGGGTGGAGCTGGTGGTGCAAAGGGGATTTATTTATCCATGCTCAGAGTAGGAGAAATTTCTGCGTGGAAGTGTTATCTGAAGGGAGGATGCACAAAGCTTGTTTGGGGAAGGTTGAGCTGTCCGTCTTCTCTGCCTTACTCACAGGTCTGCAGCCAGTTTTGGGTTGTGTGAGTGGGCAGAGCAAGCCGGGCAGTCTTTGTGGGTTGCATCAAACAGCCAAGTGTGAGATGTTTTCTTGTGGCTTCTGTATCCAGTCCCAACTCCCAAGTTATGGACTGGGAACTGACCTCTGGTGGAGAGGTATCTGAGGGAAAGAAGCGAGGCTGTTACCTGCACCGTTCAGTCTGACTTGGTGCGTGCAGGCAGGTGGAGGTAGCTGCTAGAGGTGGGCATTGGCCCTGCTCAGGGCTGAGCTTGTTGGAAATGCAGCTTCCCTCTGACCCAGGAAGGAGACAGCCGTGTCCTCCTGGTGCCCAAGGTGTGAGTTGTGTCCCTTCCTGGGGCACGGACGGACGCAAACCTGAGGATGCGCTGTGGATAATCTCGTTTATTCTGCACCCTTTTTCCAGAGCAGTAAATGGAATTTCAGATTTTAGATACGTCTAGACATACACAGTGCACGATAAAGTTGATAATACATTAATCATTTTTAACAACAGGTAATATGCATAATTTATGGTGTTACAGTGCTATCTTTTTTGATATTTATGATGGATAATGCTCAGTTTTTGCCCTCATATTACTGCTTTAAATTATACCACAAGAAAATTAATGAGAAAGTAGATTTATGGGTTTCATTTGTTTGTCAATTCGGAAATTAATTGGGTGTTAATTTTAGCCGTCCCTCATCAGACCAGGTCTTTAGTATGTGTGCATTACTTTGCATTCATTGAAGCCTACCTCCCATTTACTGTGGGTCACTAGCTTTGCATACATTAAAATAGCCCTCAGGCTCATTCTCTTGATTACTTTTTGAACTGCCATGCATTAGAAAATTTACGCCTTTCTGTTATAATTATGAAAATTCTGTATCGGAAGGCAATGCTTGCATAACAGCAAGTACACAGTCTTGCTCAGCCATGTAAGATCATATAGCAAATCCCAATACGTTTTTGTTCTAATCCTAGAAAATAGCACTCTTGACAATCTTTGTTGTGTGAGTTTTATCCTTTGAAATTTCAAGGATCCATTTTAATGCACTGAATTACCTCTTTAAGCTGAGGAAATATCAAAGGATTTCCCCTTGTCTCCGTCTCTTTGTTCCCTCCTTCCGCACTTCCCGGACGCGATGCGCTCTTCCCTCGTTCCCAGTTTGCCTCTCCTCCGAGCGGTGCCGTGCTTGGCTGTGACTCAGCATGGCTTTCCAGGACAGCAGCCTGACTCGCTTCGTACCTCACTGTTTGGATTCTTACGACCACGTACTTGCTCTTTGCAGCCAGGTCTCCTTTCTTGTGCCCCTGCTCAACTCAGCAGGCAGCAGTAGCACGTAGGTGAGTGGCCTTCCCTGGGGTGATTGTGGAGTTTCATCCAAAGGTACCCTATAAAAGTTGATCTGTAGTTATTTATTACCTGAGTATACCTAAAGATACACCCTGTCAGCGGGAGAAAAGACAGCTACTGAGAACTCTGAAGAGCATGACGAGTATTCACCCACCTGCAGTGAGGAGCTCTGGGGTTTGTGATGAGGAGCTGGTGACCTCAAGGTGAGCACTGGACATAAGTCACGCTACGAGCCGGGGTGCTAGCTTCTAACGCAGCCCTGGAGGTGTCACCTAGCACCACTTCTGCCCACTAAACCAGGGCCCGCTTGGTCGGCTGGTCCTGCTCCTGTGCTCACTGTGCTGTCAGCCTGTGAGCTGTTCGTGTGAAGCTGGCTGATTCACAGCTGATTGTGACACGCTGTAATTTAGTAAATGAGCAGCTGAACATCTGTACACCTTCCCCCACAGAAGATCAAAGCCATGTCTTACACAAGGCTTTTACTGTCCACACGTGAACCCTTTTAGTTTTACCGAGCCCATGGCTGGTGGGACGGTGCTGCTGGCTGCCTTGTTGACCTAGCACGGCGACTTTGCAGGGGATTCAGCTTCACCGCGGGAAGCATGTTCTTGGAGAAGGTCAGCAGTGCTGGTGGTGGTACCTGGAGCCTGTGGTGCTCACCACTGTAGTTCCCATTGCTGATGACGGCAGCATTGGGAGCGCCAGGCTGCCTTTGTGCTGCTTCTGTACCTGTGCCGTTGGCAGGAGGCGGCTTTGCTCCTGCTTTCGTATTGCCTTGCTGTTTGTGCTCTGGAGCACGTTAGTTTTCAAGAGGCAGAATCCTGCCTTTGTAGCATTGCATTGCTGTGAAGTGCTTCCAAGCACTGCTCTGTTTTTGTAGTTTGACAGGAGCGCTCAGAAGTTCGTCCTGAGCATGCTTGGGGGAACTGCTTGCAATAAATAGGTAGATTTTTCCCTTATTAATGATGCCTATATGGTAGCAAGCCTGCTAGAGAATTTAGGACTAGATTTTGTCATATGATCACTTACTTAAACCTGACTTTACCACTAACTCTTCCATACAAGTAGAAATATGTTTTATAAATCTCTGTTTAGCTTAATTTACACATGCTTTTATGGCTGGGCCAAGTTCTTTAAGGGCATTTATTCTGCTTCATATAAATAATTGATCAGCCAAGTTAATTTACTTCTGCCTGACTTGGTCAACCTTAATTAACTGCCCTGGAATAAAGACTGAACTTTCTGTTAGCTTAAAATCTTTCACAAATGTGACAAAGAGGGGATGTGTTAGGACAACGTTTTTGTTCTAGCATTGTTCTCGGGGGACAGAAATGTTGAATGAACTCCATGTGCAGGTAGGAGGTTGTGGCGAGATGGGGGTCAGCCTCTTCTCCCAGGCAACTAGTGATAGGACCAGAGGGAATGGCCTCAAGTTGTGCTAGAGGAGGTTCAGATTGGATATTAGGAAGAATTTCTTCTCTGAAAGAGAGATCAGATCCTGGAAGGGACTGCCCAGGGAGGTGGTGGAGTCACCATCCCTGCAGGTGTTGAAGGAAAGGGTAGGTGTGGTACTTGTGTCCGGTGAGCAGTATTGGTGGAAGGTGGACAGTTGAACTGGGTGATCTTAGTGGCCTTTTCCAACCTTAACAATTCTGTGATTCTGTATGTATTAAGAAAAACCTCTAAACGCTGACAGCCAAAATGAAATTGTCATCTGAATGTGGCCCGGGTTGTGTGTGGAAACATTTTTAAAGAAGGATGTCCTTGGTCCCAAGGGATAGCGTTTATGTGGTGATGAGATTCTCAGAAGTGTCCATTGGTGCTTTTTGCATGTTGAGGAGTTTTAAAAGTATCTCATCAGATGCCTCCATGTATGGGAAGGCATCCAAACACAGCTGAGTATCTGTCCTTCAGCCTTTCAGACTCGCAGGGGGTCCTAGCTCTGACGGGTGCGTCACTCGATAAATCCTCCCTCCTGCTGACATTAAACAGTGCTGCTCGGTCTTCAGAAAGTGTACTAGTAGCAGAATTGCAGACATTGCACACTTCAGTGCCCACCTCCTGCCTGCTGATCTCCATGCTTAACCTTGCTCATCTGAACAGTCCAGGGGAGCTAAGGGATGTGTACCTGTAGCATCTGGTCTTCGTGATGTTAAAGACTTATTAAAAAATGGATTAGCACAGAGCGGTTTCAAAATCAGGACTCCTTCGGGTTCTGACTTCTGACCCCAAACGCTGACACTGGAGTCCTCTGGAAGATCATTTTCACTCGGCCAAAGTTCACATCCAGCCCGTGCTCTTCTCAGTTTTGACTGTGCCCTTAAAAAAATCGTCCGTCTCCAAAGTCATCTGGGAGATGGCTGCTGTTGTCCTGCTGTTGATAGCGTGCACCGCTTTGGTTCCTCTCTGCTGAAAGTTTTACCCCATTACCTTGAACTTACGGTATTAAACGGAGAGGTGGGCCAAACCCCCACGGCTTTGGCTACATATCATAACTTGAAGAGGTGTCGTGCAGGTTAAGACCAGAATCTTGAAGAAATCAATTTCTGTTGTGATATTTTTAAATGAGGCTGACGTTAAGTCACACAGGAACAGTTTGTTTAACACCAGCCCTTGGATTTCAGGAAATAAGAAATTTGTTGTTGTTTATACTGCAGCTTAGCTGTGGACCCTGCTTAGGGGAAGAACGTCTTGTGTCACCTTTAACGGTCTGAAGAGTCGTTCTGTATCCACCCCTGGTGTGAAATGGTGTAGATTTCTTATGAAAAAAAAAGAAAGATACTCATGTTGATAAGAACCCATCTATTTTTAGGCTGTTGAAATACGTTTGCCTTCGCAGAATCGACACGAGAGTCATTCTGCTTTGTAGAATGCGTGAGACAGAGACATTTCTTAAGTCAGAACACGATTATCTTGTATGTCATGGAACCTTTTGTGGAGTACAGTATTTCCTATAATAAATCATTATGCGTAAGAGCTTCTTCGGTACCGTTCTGCTCACTTCGGGTTGTGCTCAGAGCAGAGTCACTGCGGCACTACACACGGAGCTCCCCTTCAGTTGCCACAGAACGTAATGGTGTTGCATAAAGTCAACCTTGATTTGCTTTTTTCTTTCACGATTTTGAATGACAGACCTCACTAATAGGCTTCTGCAGGGCCTGCTCCTCTGTGCTGGAGTGAGACAATTATCTCAGCCATCCTCGGCGTACTATCACCTCCGCTCATTTAGGTGTGCTCAAACAGACAAATAATAATCATTCTTGCAGAAAGCTCTCGCAGGTTGATTTTCATGACATGGCGCTTAATGATCAAACCAAACTGTGATTATTTATGTCAACCCGCATTTGACTACAGTGGAGAAATAAACAGCTTTATTTTTCCTCCCTTGAAAATCCTGTTTTCCATTGAAGGCATTTCAGCAAAGTGGAATTGTTTTGTGTTGGTGTCCAGTTGAAGGCATATTGCAGTCAACTGACCGTAAATGGGCATTCTTGAATAAAAATTTGCTCAGAGATGTTCACTAATGCTTTATATTTTATTTGTTTATTGAGTGAGCGGAGCCCTGGAAGTGGAAATCATCCCAATTTTCTTTTTAATGTCTTGGTGTTTGCTTTGCACCCTCCATTCCTAGCAGTGCTGGCAGTGCTAATGGGAACGTGGGGTGGCACAGCTGCTCAGGTGTCCCTGCCTGGGGTGCTTGGGGTGTGGAAGGGAGCCTGAAGTGCGTCCTGGACAAAGTTCTGAAGAACTGGGTGATCTTCTTGATCCTGTATCCTATAAGTAATCCGTCCTTTTCTCAGTCCTTTAAGGTGGAAAAATTGTAGCGATTGCTACTGCTGTTTCTTTCCAGGAGCCCTTTGCAGTCCTCCAGGCAATGAATAATTTTTTGACCAGTTTCTTTGTGAATTATTTTCTGTGACCTGGGGATATTTTGCTTGGAAGAGCAAGCCAGCAAACGGTGACTGGGCAGTGATGGATCTGCTCTGTGGTGGGTTGTGTTGTTCTTTCTGCTGTTGAAGTATCTCCAAGCTTTGGTCAGTGCTTTCCCCTTCCCTCTGTAGTAGTTTGTCCAGTTTCTTGCCTACAGTCAATCTGTTGCATCAGAAGGGTTTGAAAATGAAATGTCCCTTTTTTTTTTTTTTTAACTGTTTGGACACATTGGTTTCAGCATCTCTTTCTGGGGTGGAGGCTCTGCAGCCCTTTCTTTATGTGTCCTTGCCCAGCCGGGTGCTCGGCCTCAGGACCTCCTTGGCACAATGTTTGATGGTAGCATCCTGACGAAAATGAGCCTCTAGGTTTCACCTCATGGAGTCTTACCTGGTTCTTCTTGTGCTGGGGTAAATGAGTGAAATATTCCACTTCCATTCTTAAGGCTTGACCCCAAATTCAGATGGAAGGAAAGGAGTTGCATCAGTTCCTTCTTGATTTATCTCTTATTAATGGTCATGACAACTGAGGATCTGGTGATGGAAGGAGTCCTTGTTCTCAGCCAGTGCTCCTATGGAGCTTCCTGAGGAAAGTGATTTCGCCTGGCGCTTTTCCATTAGAAATGCATTGTTTTCTTTCTCCCTTTTGGACTGACTTTTTTTCCCTTTTGTGTCAGAAAGGGTATTTGTTCTTCCTTCTGAAGAGGCAGAGCATGGGCAGAGGGAGGGGTGGACTGGAGGAAGCACATTAATTACGTTTAAATCTGTAATACCACAAAGTCAAACTGGTCCAAGAAAATTGCTGAGAACACGATGAGCAGCTGAAGCAGTTTGCTCCAGAACATCCCAGATTCGGCCAAATTTGCTTCGTAGGAATAAAAGTCGGGGGTGGAAACTGAAGTGCTGAGCACTGCTTCCCTTACCTACCCCTGCGCACTGTATATCAGGTTCTTGATGTTGTCCATCACATGTTGCAAGGGGTGACTCATTGTTGCAAAGGAGAGAGAGCATCCAGATGTAACTGGAGAAATTTAATTATGGATTCTGTGTGTTCGTTTGAAAATATTTTTTTTTTTCTCTAAGGGAAAGAAGATGTTGAGCAAATAATACTATATTTAGAACTGAACTTACTTACTAAAATTATAGCTGTACCAACAGATAAATAAACATAAACTAGTAGCATGAGCCATTAATGAAAGATAAATCGTATGAAGGGAAATGACAAATGTTTACAGTTTTGGCAGGATTTAAAACAGGGCATGTCTCCTTATATACAGCAACTGTTTTAACAGCTGCTTTTTTTTTTTTTTTTCCCCTCCCCTAAATTATTTCAGGTTTTTGAGTCATGATGCAAGAATCTGGGACTGAGACAAAAAGTAATGGTTCAGCCATTCAGAATGGAGCGAGCGGTGGCAACCACTTACTAGAGTGCAGCCTTCGGGAGGTGAGATCAAACGGCGAGACACCTTCAGTTGAAATTGGGGCTGCAGATTTAACGCATCTTCAGCAACAGCAGGTACTGTAAGACATATTACCATTTTCCTACCGACAGAAAAAAAAAAACCCACAAAGCGTTTAACGTCTCCCGGCCCCTTTGTGTTTGCCAGTCAAAGGATGCTTTCAGGACCTGCCTGCCACATTCGGTACGTTTTGGTCTGTAGAGGACTGCAGTGGCTGTGTACAGGGGAATGTTAGACTTCTTTTCTGGGGCTCCTTTGGAGTCGTTCCCCAAAGATCGGGGCCTGAGCATGCCGAGCCTGGTGGCGGCGATCGGGTGAACCGCTGTGTACAAATAACTGGTTTCCAAAGTGTGTCACTGGGTGGAAAACGCACTAACGTTAAGTTTTGTTTTTGCAACAATTTTTAATATAACCTAGCAACCTCTATCAACAGAATGTTTTCTATTAGAGAGAAAGGCCGTGGAGGTATCTGCTGTGGGAAAACTCTGGGGTAAATAAATAAACACCCCACGCCTCAGTACTCTTTCCAGTTCGCAAGAAGCAACAAAATTACGTGTTAGGGCTTTCCCTTTGTATTTCAATTAGTGTGTTTTCTGGGAAGCAACCATGTTCACCAGTATGAATTATCCCTATAATACATTTTGTCTTTTTTTCTTGATAAAATTTTGCAACCCTCTCAGGAAATTTTACACTGAAGTGCTGGGCACGTGTCATTAACGTGTTTGGGAACAAAGGCGGCGGTGGAGCCACCGTGAATACGCTTAGCCTAACCCTCACTTTCTCTAATGCAATAAGCATTCTTAAAACCTTTTAAGTAAGCGATTGGCAGCTGGTTAAGGCTCCCCTAAGCGTACTGTGATCTTTTTAGCTGGTTGTTGGGGAGTAGGAAAACCTGCACTCAGAAACAAAGCAAACTCGAGACTTGTCAAGGAGCAGGGGACCCGGTTTGCCAGGCTAAGACAGAAAGCTGCTGTAATTAAACCAGTCAGGAAAACAGATGATCCTAAATGCGCAGACTTCGGTTGTTTCAGTTATTTTCATTGTACAGGTTTTTACTTGAAGTGAGAATACCATCAGTGAGAAAATCACAGCCATGCTGAATTCATTACTGCAGTAGTCACACAAAACCACGGATAAAATTTCAATAACTGCAGGCCACAGTTGAGTAAACAGTTGCACTGAAACTTAATTCCTGTTGACTTTTCCCTCATTCTTCGCCAGGGGCACATTCTGATTCGTAGCGCAAAGACAACAGGGGTTACAGCTTTGATTAATATAGGACAGTAGAAGAGGATTCGATCAGTAAAATATGTTCAACACAAAGGTCTCTTCTTAACTTGATATCAAAATGAGTTAATTACGCTGCCTTTTCATAGGGGCACGATGGAATTTTCCAGTCTGCCCGCTTTGTGCACGGCGAGGCACGGAGGACACGAGCACACACACGCAGAGCAGGGCACTGCAGTCCAGCACCGTGCAGACCTCTGCTGTTCTGCTTGTGCTCCCTGTTGCTAATCCTCCCCATAGCACCAGGACCACGTGCTGTGACTGTGCCATGCGGGCAGTGGTGGAGTGGCACCATCAGGTCACACAGGACCTGGGCACAGCCGCAGCTCCAGCTCCTGGTTGCTCGTCCTCTGTCAGCTCTCTGTTCTCCGGTGCTTAAAAGACCTTTGTGTTTGGTGGTTGGATTCTGCTGGTAATGGGTTCTGGTGGGTAACTTTCCAGTTTCCTGGTTTATCTTTGAAAGAGCGAGTCGACTGCAAAGTTCGAAACGCTTACTCAGGAAGATCCGATAACAGGAGAGTCATCGGAGCTAGCACAAAAATATCAATCTTTATGTTTGTGAAATATTTTTAAATACTGAAAAGAAGAAAAACCCGTTGTTTTCAGACAGCTAATGCAAGCATTTACAGATACACACGCAACACGGAGCATAATGTTTAGATGTTTCCCCACATACAACATATGCTCTCAGGTCACTTAACAGAATGCGTTCTGCAGAACGCTTCTTCAATACAAATGAATGAGTTCTGAATTAAACCGCTATTCCTTAGGAGCGTTGCATTGAAATCTTTTCTTTTTTCTTGCCACCTGGCACTTGTTTTGTCTGCACAGAAATCAGCAGCACTCCTTTGGGCTGTGCTGCTCAGGGTGGCTCTGAGCGGTGGAACGCGCGTACAGCTGCTCCTGCAAAGCATCTGTACCGAGCTCTGGTTCACATTTTTGGTTAAATTTATGAATTTATGAGAACTAATAGCTTTGTTACCATGAGAAAGGAGAACAGAAATGCTTCACATTTTTTAGGATGCTTTAACGGGTCTAGAAACTTGTAAATATTTTATCATGGAAAGCTGTGGAGCGCTGCAGATGTTGCTGTGTCTGAAGGAATGACGTGCCGTGCGAGCTGTCTTGTGGCAAGTGCAGGACGGCTCGGAAGGCAGGTGTTGCTTTCCCTGTCATCTCTGGGTACACAGAGACAGAGCAGTATGACATTATTTTGGTGTTAGCAATCTTCTAAAATGAAGGTGCACAGCTCACACTGATGTTACTCTCTGTAATCGTGAAGCAAGATACTTTCCAGAGAGCGAAAGCGATAGAAGTGGCTCCTTTGGGACCCCTCTGGAAGAGGTGTGTAACAATGGAGATATGTGTGGGAGAAGACACCCCCGGGCAACCTGATCTTAGGGAGCCTGCTTTGGCTGGGGGTTGGACTGGATGATCTCTAGAGGTCCCTTCCAACCCCTACAATTCTTTCAGAACACGTGTGTGGTGCAGAGCGGGTGGCAGAGCCAGCCACGAGCTGCAGGTCAGGCTGAGCTGGGAGGCTGGGGCACAAGGCCGCGGTGGTGGGTGGGTTGGCTACGAGGGAGCAAGAAATAAAGTCTGAAGTCGTGGGGACAGGCTGCCTGCTATCATAGATGATCACAGCTTTAGCCGCTTCACTGGTTTCTGATGTCTACAGAAATAGAAGGCTTGATACTTCAGTTCCAGTCCAGTTTTTAGCTTATAAAATAAATATTATTTATTGTGATGTATTTTTATCCTTGGGACTATTCATTAAAGTGTTCTTCATGTTATTAGTAGAGAAAGGGTAATGTGAATTGAACAAAGGGAATGATTATAAAGTTGAATGCTGATAGGCAGCAGCAAGACACCGAGTGCTGTGCTGCTCGGTGGCAGCAATACAAACGTCCCCGCATCAATAGCGAGATCCACTTTGATACTGTACCTTCAAGTCCTGCCCCCCCAGCGTATTAACGCAGGATCTTTTGTCTAACCCAGAGTGCTTTTGAACTTTCAGGAGGTATGGCTCTAATAGTAATTTGTTGACAGATTAGCTACAGAGATTGCAAAGAGTTTATTTTGCAGAACTGGCAGGCTCGTATCAGCGTTCGCTTAAGGAAAAAAAAAAAACACACATTGCTGTTTTGCAACTGCTTGCGTTTATTGACAACCTGCGCTGAGCAGGCAGAATTTGAATGTTTGTATAATGTAAACCTATAGCTTGTCTGATGAAGTGTAGTGTACTCTTAGGTAGTGCATAGATGGCTTGATAAAAGGGGTTATGAGGTGACTGCGTTTATGGCGAACTGGAAGAGCAATACGAGTGCAACTGGAACATGGAGACCCAAGGAGGAAGTTTATATAAAGAGTTGCAAGGAAGTTTCTTGTCTCCACTTTTGTCTTTAAGCTGAACAGCGCTGTCATTTTGAACTTTCTGGAGAGCTTTGGTAAATACCATTTTTTGCATGTATCCACAAAAACAAAAGGTTTGTTTATAATTTTCAGTGCATCCTCTTTCGTGTTTTTCACTCTTTTATTCCATACAAATGAAGGTAGCAATTTTGTTCACGTACAGGGGATCAAAAGAACATTTCCTAGACATAAAACAATTGAACTCGGTCCTGGTGGCTGTGCCCAAGTCAGTGCTTTCCTCACAGTTGGTCTCGCCGACCATCCTTGCAGTGTTTGTGGCATCATGCGAAGATGCCACAGCTCAACCCTTCGGCAAGAGTTGTTTCAAGAACTGTTGAGATGAGAAGTGTTAGGCTGAGGAAAGCAAACCGCAGAGGGAATACGTGGCTTCTTCAGATTTTGTTTGTGTCCAAAGGTGAGGGGAATGTACATGAAGTGGAGGGCTTGGTGTGTTGCTGAGAGGCTGCTTTAATTGGGTAGAATCAAAGAGACGATTAGGCTGGAAAGAATTCTGACTGGATCACGGTATAAATGGAAGTAACGAGTGCCGTGGTGTTTTAAAAACAGGTTGCTGAGTTTCATCTTTTTTTTCAGGAGCCCTTGAGGAGAGGTTACAAACTGCATCAGGAGTTTTATGGTCGCATTGATCATGGTGTGGACTTATCTCCTCCGAACAAAACTGCTAAACCAGATCCTAGATAAAGCCTTTGTTTCGTATTGACATAACTGGGTTAGACCAAATTTGTTTGTTAGACTTTAAGGGAGCGTCCACGTTGAGTCATTTTGACCAAGGAGACATAAAACCTAATTATTAAACTGCTGTTGCCATTGAAAGAGCCATTGGAGAGCGTAGTTTGAACTGCATGCAGGTTGTTGGGAACGTGTCTGACTTTGCGTTGTAGTACACTGATAATTGATGATTACATCTTGAGAAGATTGCTGCGTGTGTATGGCCGTGCTGTTTTATCAGGGAATGTGAAAACCAACTTCATGCTCCTGGTAACTTCGTGCTTTTATCATTCAGACTTTTTCCCTCAAGTTCTCCGATCTCCCATCATTGAATGGAAGGTGACATGATGTCTTTTTAGTCATTCAAATCTAATAACTTTTAATCTGAAGGTTAAGTAGTGAGATATAAACTAAGAGATGATAATATCAATTTTATGTTCACTGAAGGGCACAATATACCTCTTTCTAGTAGAGGGAAAATTGTGCGTAAAATGTCTTTTGCTTTTCAGTGGAAAAGCTGTGGCTCTGAGAGCTTAGGAGTGAAGCAGCACTGGAAAAATTAAATAAGTTTTTAACGTAGGCTGGCTACCTTGCCTGGATTTTAGAATTGATGATTTTTTTCCTTAATAATTCAATTTTTAGTTCTCTTGTCAATGACCCATGCTGAGAACATTCTCGCAGCATTCTCTATCCTCGCTATTAATAACATCTTTGTTATAAGTTCTTATTGACATCAACAGTTCTCTTACATTTTCTCTAGGTGTTGAGGGGAGAAGGGGGAACTGCCGCTTTGCTGCAGTCGCTGAGGTTTTTTCTCACCTTGTTATATTCTTTATTTCGCTTCTGAGGTCTTCGATAAATAACAGCCCAACTCGGAGTCCTCGGAGCACCTTGACATTGGCACCCGGAGCTCTGCAGTCACGTGTACGAGCATGTAGGTGCAGAAGTTGGGCCATTAGGTGTGTAATCACCTGGGTTATGTGCGCAGCCAAATCCAGCAGTCCTCTTCAGGCCACGGATGTCTATTTCTGTGTTTCTGTATTTATTTATTTTTTACAGTAGCTGCTTTTACTCTTAGCGGTAACGTAAAATCATGCAGTAATCACTTAGGTTTATGCGGGCTCTTTGAAGAGCTGTAGCTCCTGAAATATGTTTGCAGGTTTGTTTTTTAACCTTGCATCTCCTGTGAACATTCAGCAACGGCGTGTTTGTTCCCAGCTGTTTTTGTAGGTGTGCTCTCTGCCCTTCTGTTTGCTTATGCTTACTCGTAAGCAAAAAAGTTACACATTCAGGAGTTCTGTTTAGGGAAACCGCACAAAGGAGCGCTTCAAAGCTGCTCACCAGCACGTGTATACCCTGAGAGACACTCAGTAGGCATCAGATGCAAATTAAAGTCTCTTTCTAAGGATTGATGTTATTTAAATTATTAGAGACTATTCCTCCTCCGTTGATCTTCGTACTTGGGGGTTATCTAACAAACAGTGCAGCCAAACCTGTGGTACAGAGAGCCTGAAATGGCAGTCTGCCTATTAGGTTGGATGGGAGGAGGTCTTTCATTGGCAGGGAACTGTTCCTCATCGTGGCCTTTATGTCACCAGCATGTGCCTAAATGTAAGAGCTTGCTAAGGTCACGCTATGTCTCCTGCCAGTAAGACCAGGAATGTGCCTGAGTACCTTGCTGAATTAAGGTGAAGCAGTTTAACACGAAGTTGCATGCATGGCCGATATTTTAAAAGCAATTTAACTTTCTTTGGAAACACGCTACATGCAGGGAGGTTGCTTGGCAGTGCGTGCGAGCAGAATTGTGCTGGTTTCCACTAGCAGAGCTGTTGGTTTCAGTGGAGTTTTGTCTGACTTGAATAGGTTTAAATGAGAGCAGAATCAAACGCCGCAGTTTGCTGTGTTATGTTCTTCCTCCTGTGGAGCTCCATTGGGTATCACAGCACGTGGAAAGGGTATCAGCAGCATGGTTGCAATTTATAACAGTAATGGTGTAAATAAGGATTGGGATGCAAAGTAAAATCTGACGCGCGTGAATACCCCGTTAATTAAAAGAAATTAACAGAAGGTAATTTGGGGATGCTTAGTGTAAACAGCAACATTACATAATGACAGTTGAGCAGGACGAGTGTTGCTTGTTTTGTTGCTACATTCTGCATTTGTTAACCAGGCTCCCTGCATTTTCAAAGGATGAAACGTATTTCTAACCTGCTTTAAATAGTGCAAATACACCTTTCTTTTTCCCCTGTAAAGAGCTATATATCGTATCTGCAGAGCGTCTGTAAAGTCAGTGTCATGTGTCAGACACTTCTGAAGCCTGGGGCAAGTGCCAGCTTTATTACAAGTTGGGCTTTTCAATTTATTTTTAATCATATTTCTTCTTTTCAAGATTTTTTTTTTTCTGGGCTCTTGGAAGTGTGAGGTTTGTAAAGGGGCGGCTGGGAAGAGTTAGGCAGTGTAACCCATCCGGCAGCGAGCTGCAGAACTCAGTGTGATGCTGCTGTCAGCCCTCGGCAGAGGTGCATCTTCCCAGGCAGACGGAGGAGCGCGATGCACGATGTGGGTATAATTCCTTGTGTTCTGAGTGCTGGCATAACCTTGGTTCCCATGTAGTGACCGTAAGGATCGAGGACTGCTGCAGACAGCAGCATTCCTGGGCATACGGGCACGCAGACAACGCTTGCATGCTTGGAGATGGGCTGCGTGTGCTGACAGATGGCTTTATCTCTAATTTTGGGTGACCTGTTCTGGTAGAACTTCAAGGCTGAGCTAATTCTTGCAGGTGTGTTGGAGGCCTTCTTACCTTATTTCGTATGCTTCTGAAGGAATTTGTTCTTTCCTAGCAAGAGGCATCGTTACTGAGGGGCACAACACAAGTGCTTCAGATTTGGAGTCTCGGAGAGAGGTCACACTTGGCCTCCGGAGTCTGAAATAATCAGGATTTTATTTCAGATGAAACCTCTGGGACTGATACTTGAAAACACGACTTCTAACTGACGTTACGCAATTTGCTATGGGTCACTTAGCCAAATATTTGTGTTTTTTTTAAAGACTTGCCAAAGTTCAGGTGGGATTTCAGGCTTTAACAAAAACTGTACTTGGAAATGAAGTTCAGGAAAGGAAGGACAAAATCCCTTCCTGCTCGAATTAGTGAGCAGAAGCTGAAGGAATGCTGTTGTTGCTGATGTGCTCAGATTAAGTTTTCCTTAAAATCTCCTTGTTTTCATCACTGTTGCAAAGATAACCATGCCGTGAAAGAGCTAGCATGATGTAGTAGGACCACTAACCATCTGACTTGCTTGCTTTTTAATCTTGTTTCCAGCCGTCGCTCAGGTACATGCTGGAGAAGGGCAGGGCTTACAGCTATTTGCTCCTCAGGGCTCTGAAGGCAGAGGGCAGATCCCCCCAGGACCTGCTGGCACCTTACCCCGCAGCAGCTCCACGGCTTTGGGGTGTGGGCTGCTCTCTCAGATATGAAACCAGTGCACTTATGTTTCTAAACTGTCATCGTTTCATCTTCTTGCTTCCACATAATTAAGTGATTCATTGGAGGAGGGAATTCCGTGCTTGGGGCCGGTGCAGGCTGCGTTGCAGGGTGTGAGGTGTGCTGGGATGGACCCAGCCGTCATCCCAAACTTCCAGTGGAGCAGCGGAAGTGTTTTGTTCATTTAGTAATGCTGCATTACAGGTCCTAAAGAAAAGCCCTCCAAGCTGGTAAACAACAAAAAGCAGGCTCATCTTTCACGGTGCTCTCGGAAGAAAAGTAAGATTATAACACTAAAGCGGGTTTTATTGAATCTAGGCGTGAATCCATAGTGAAGAAGTAATCCACCGCTTCCTTTCAGTTTCTTGTCTTTTTAATTAGCGCTGGCAGTGGGATTGTTAGCTTTTAGGATACGGTAAATACGAGCCTGTTAATGTTATTGAGCGTACCACTGCACGAGGTGCGAGGATGCTGTAGCTGCAGGTGTTTTATGGGGCACCTGAAGGCAGGCCGTGCTCTGAGTGAGGAACCTTCTCCTCGGGCTGAGCTGCTCGGCTGCAGAGCTGACAGCCCCTCTGCATTGCGTTGGTGGAGCAGGGTTGAGCCCCTTTTCGCAGCGTGCCAAGTTTGGGGAGTTTAGAATACTTTCTTCTCCTTGAGAAATGATTCACCAATTCCTGCGATTATCGAGGGGGCTCTGAGAAGCGTTTTACGCTTGGTTCCAGCTCTTTAACTTGGGCAAGGACTGGATTAGAAGGGTTTAGCAGTGATTAGCTCTGTTTACGGTATTTCCTTTGCTCCGAAAGGTATGGTGTTTGCTTTGCAGAGAGGTTCTGTTTTTCAGAGTTTCAGCTGACCACCTGCTTTTTTCCCTAATTGATTACAAGGACAGTCGCTAGGCACAATAAATAAAAGATACGGTCTGCCAAGGCTGTGTCGTGGGCCCCGCACGTCAAAGATTCATAAGCTGTGAGCAGAACTATGTGCCTTTCCCCGGGGGCAGGGAAGTGCGTGCCGCGTTCCCGTTTGGGATCCTTCCAAGGTCACCGGGAGCCCGCGGTGGTGCCTTTGCTGGTGCTGGCTGATGGCCTCGCTGCCACAGCTCGGCACGGCGCTGCGAGGATCCCAGCAGCAGGAGGAGCAGCCCGCCAGCACCTGGCTCCCTGCAGCTCCGTGCTGCTGCCGCACCGCTGACAGCGCCCTAATGACAGCTGAGGTTGTTGGGGTCTGTGTTACCCATCCCAGACGAACTTGCACGAGTTACAGGTGAGGAAAGCTCACAGAATGAGCTCCTGGTGGCGGATTTAGTTATAAAGAGTGCTGCTGGAGAGCCCTCATCGTTGTCCATCTCTGTTTATTCTTTGTGTCTCTCTCATTTCATCTACTGGTTCTTCTAGAAGACCGTCCTAGTCCAAGGAAGTCTCTCTTCTTGTTGTTTTCAGGTCAGAATCTGATCTCTGCTGTCTGTCTTTACCTCGCATCATGTCCCTCCACCCCCTCCGTCTTGTATCAGGTTGTCCTTGGAGCAGAAGATGAGCAAATGAGTGTGTCTTCTGTTAATTGTGCGTGTTGATGAGAAATCTTCTGAGGAGCTGCGTGTTTCTGGGCTAGGCTGCATCTCTGTATCCTGGGCCCTGTCCTTTGTCAGGCCCTAAAATCTGAAGGGCAAAAGAGAAGGATTGAAGGGGGGGTAAAACCCTGGATCACATTTATTGCGCAGAGGCCACGCAGGACCCCCGATGACGGCTGCTGTAACTGTGGCTCCATTGCTCGGAGGCCACTGCTCTGAGCTTTGCCAACTCTCTGTCGTCCACAAGACAAGACATCTGCAGTGCATTTGTTTAAAGCAGGGAGATGACAAGCACCGAAACAGATGTTGGAAAACAGAACAGCAGAGTCCTGCGCTGAGCGCAGAGCCCACCGGGCCCCGGCTGTCTGACGGCTGAGCAGCGCGAGCGGCTGCTCCTGCTCCGTGAGCCCTCTGCTGTGGGGTGGGCTTTGGCAGCACGCAGAGCTGCCTTTTCTGGTGCACCTGGGGAATGTGCAGGGAATGGGGTCCTCATTCAGCCCCCCCTCAGATGGGTAACGCTCCGGCTTGCCCTGTCTGAATGGAGCCATTGGTGAGCAGTGGGAGCGACTTGGCATCCGACGCCAGCATCACTCATTAGTTTGAATGAGAAGTCTGCGTGCAGGCTTTATCACAGCTACAGGGTTTTATCACAATCAACATAAAACAATATTCCGTCTGAATCCTCTGCACCATATTGCCATATAAAAAGCAGCTAATGTCTAGTGATCCTTGGTATATGAAGCAATTCAGGTTTATCACAAGCCGACAAATTATGCTTTGACAGCAAAGAATCCCTCTCGTACCTGATCTCATGCTAGCTAAGACCAGCTTTTCACCTTCTCTGATCTTGTCTTTAGGAGCTGATCCCCTCGTACTGGGAAGGCAGAGCTGGTGAGATGCTGGGGATCGCTGCTCCCTGCCTCGCACCCGCAGATCGCTCTCTCTGTGGCTGCACCTTAACTCAGAGAAAGCAGGGTGGGATTCTGCGGGCTGGCCGAGCTGCTGGCAGATGTGCTGTCTGCTAATGAAAGATTGTTCAGCACAATCACATTTCCTTCTTATCCTGGTAGAAAGGAGGGAGGGATATGTGCCTCTTCTTCTCATCTGTTTTTCTCCATCTGATTTTTCCTTTGTGATGTTACAGAGACAGGCGGTAGGCAACAACCTTGAAAATCGTTGCTGTGTCACCCCGGTCTTTATTGGGACTTGAACCATTTACCAAAGCATTTTATGAAAGGACTGGCTCCCATATGTTCGGGTGAACATCACTGGACTGTGCTGAACCTCCTCATATCATTACTGCTTATCCGAAAGGATGAAAGGAGGGATGATCCAGGACACCTGGAGGGATGAAGGGACAAGAGCTCCTCTGCACCTGCCCCGCAGATTCCTCACCTGGCCAGGCCTGGCTGTGCTGCACATGTCCTGCAGATCCTGCCTCCAGCCAGGGGAGCCCATGGGCTTCTTCCTGTCCCTAGAGCTGCTGCCATCTGCAGAAGCCAGCATGGATGGGCCTTGTGTTCAGGAAGCCTGAGCTGGTACCCAGGGCAGTGCCCGTGCCCGCGTGGTGTGTCCTATCCAGCCCTGTCCTCCCCCTTCCAGATGGGCTCAGTTCTCCAGGTCTCTGTTCCCATCACCCTGAAGCAATGCAGCTGTGATGCGGGAGTTAATGTCTGCCAAGATGTGGAGCTGAACACAGGAGGGAGGGGAAGTTAGATGCAGGAGGAGGCATTTGCCCTCTGAAGTCGATGAGCGGTGAGGAATGTGTTAGGTGTTATTTAGAGAAGTGCGTGGTTCCCAGGTTTGTGCTTAGTTCTCCCGAAGGGGCTGTGTGAGCCCAAGCTCACTGGACAGAGCTGGCTTTGGGCTCAGCCTCGTGCCATTCCCCAGTGGCTGTATTCCCTTGTGCAGAGGCACGTCTGTTGAGACCTGAAGGCACTGCACCCGTGCCACGGTGGCCGGGTGAGTACGGAGAAGGGTTTTGAGCCCAGGTACAGGCGGGCTGGGTTGGAATAGGTCAGCTCTGCTCCTCGTGGGCCTCAAAATGAGAGCGGTTACACTGGGAAGTATTAATAATAACTGACCAGTAGTAGAAAAGTGCTCTTTCTGTAAATAAACTCCAGTGTAATTAATAGCTCTGTGTTTCAGAGGCGTGCATGCAGAGAAGGGAGGGATGCAGTGAGTGTGTCGGGAGCTGAAGGACATCTGCAGATAAGGGTTAACAGCCTTCTGAGGCTGAACTTGTGAACCTGGGCGACTGCTCGACTTGTTTGTTTCAATAAAACTTTTGTCTCTGCTGTGTACGGGTTTTATAGCATGTGTCTCTCATTCTCCAGGAAACACTTCAAGTCGGGTTTTTAATATAATGTTGGTAGCAAAGTATGAAGGACAGAGGAGGTAACAGAGAAGGCAACTTGCTAATGCAAAAGCAGTGTACTGAAAGTCACTTTTATTTCTTATTTATAATCTACATGCACACTCTGGATAATAGATGACAACGCTCATTCAGTACTTTAACTTCAAAGCAGAGAGAAGGCATGGATGACAGAGCTGGGAGCTGGAACACAAAGGTACTAACAACAAGAGGAAAAATGCCTGTTTACTGGATTGCATTTGTTAGCACGCTGTCTTCAGATATTGTTCCCCCAGGAATAGTGAGAATATGTGCTGCACGAACAATGATTTAACATCTGAAAATGGTACTTAAAGAGTTTTCTGTCTGGTAGTAATGTGATGAAGGCTTCTGAATGGAACCTGGGGACTTCATTTCTTCTATTTATCTATATGTCTCTCTGGTTTTAGTCAGCGGTAATTGCATATTTAACCCCTTAAACAGCTTTAACCCTCTCCGCGCCAACTTTTCTTTTCCTTTGCTCTCATGTCTGCTTTTGTTACACTACAGCTGCGCCGAAGCATTCCTGGCCAAAAATCAGAAAAACAAAGGGGATTTTGGAGAAGTTGCGGCCAGGGCAGCGCACCGAGCAGAATACCAGGCTCCTCCTCTGCTTCTCCCTTTCCCTCTGCTTCCTTTTTAAGGAAAGCAGTGGATAATAGCAGCCACGGAAAGTGTTTCAATGGGATTCAGTGTGGCTGGGAGCCGTATAGCAGAGAACAAGAGCAGGAGAGAGAGCCGTAACGAGGGGGGGTGTCGCACATAGGGCGGTAAATCAACAGTATAAATTTGCTGCTTACTTCAGCACTCCTTTCCATCTTTCTCAATTAGCACTTGTTCTGGGGGGCTTGCTTAATAGCTTATCTGAAACAAATATTAACATAAATTGTTTAATTATATCAAAATCTTGAATTCCTCCAAGATGAAAAATTGTTTTTCGCTGTGAGTGCATCTGCAATAAAACATCATTGAGTTAAAGTAAACGAGCTCTAAGGAAAGCCGTGAGATTGTAGCTGAGCTACTTCTACAGTTTATTTTCATGGTATTTAAATTATGATACCAGTGGGTATTTTTTAATTAGTGCCTCTTTAAAGTGTGCACTTGTCTACATAAGCCATTTTGGCAAATTTGACTCATTCATACAGCAGTTGCTGTAAAAGAGGCCAGCACAGCCTGCAGGAATCGGAATTAAAAGTTTCTGCGAGCTGTTGTCGACATGACCACATCTCATTAACTTAAAAAATGGAGATTATTTGCCTGAAAGCTTGACTTGACTAACAGTAATCAAATCTTAGGCTCAGTGGAGGAGGAGGAGGAAAAGCAGCTTCGCTGTTGTCATCTGTATCCTTAAGTGTTGTTTGGTTCGCGTTAAATAGCCCTGTCGTATTTCTGCTTTGACAAACGTAGCGGGGGAAGAAATAGGAAGACATACGGCTTTGGAGAATGAGCCGGGGTTAGTTCTGCTTCGCCTGCTGACATAACTATTTACCAAAGTGAC
Source organism: Oreortyx pictus (assembly GCA_036925125.1). Lineage (NCBI taxonomy): Eukaryota > Metazoa > Chordata > Aves > Galliformes > Odontophoridae > Oreortyx > Oreortyx pictus. The sequence goes on from JAUPFR010000015.1 coordinate 3,621,019, forward strand.
CAAAGGTAAATACCATTTCTCTGATGATTCTAGCAGCAAGTAGTCAAAATTAATTGTCTTGAATAGTTTCCAGTGAATTATCAAAGTTTAAATACCGGAAATTGCTCCTATCTCGTGATTATCTCCATCAGCCGTTAACAGGCGTGAGCCTCCAACGTGCACCGTCAAATCGTTTAATTGTTTTAACAAAATATGATGAGGTGGGCTGCAAAAATCCGCATAAAATCAACCGAAATAGAGGACTGCCTTTCTTATCTTGCACATTCTTTAAGTAGCTTGTAAAATGGAACGGCTGAGGAAAAAAACACCTCTTCTAGCTACGGCTAAGGTGTAGGGGAGTATGAAATCAAAACAGCTCGGGGAAGAAGGGTCAGAATGAGGCGTGTGGTGGTGGTGGTGTGTTCCTCTTAGCCAGGGACAATGCCATACCTAGATGGAAGCGGTGGCACACGTCACGAAATGAACCAGGGCGCAGTTAAACAAAAGAAGATAAAGTCTTGTGCCTTTTTATGTCTTTGAACTGAGAACATGTGCTGCATTTTACTAAAGGAACATGAGCCTTGAATGTAAGTAACTGGTTTTTGCATTAGGTACTCCCTGGAGGTAGCAGAAAAATATCATGTCCCTGCATGAAATGCGAATGTGAAATCTACCAGAAAGAAATATTTATGACCATTTTATGCTTGATTAGACTTGGATGACATCTGTTAGAAGACAGGGACTGGACAAAGAGAGAGACGCTCGGGGGCAAATGTTAACAGAGTTGTTTAGATGATGCTGGGGCAGGAGCGTCCATTTACTGCCAGGCAAAACATAGGAATTGTGTTAGCGAGAGTGCAGCTGACAAGAATTCGCTGTGATGGAGACACTGTAAACTGACTGGCTGGAACAGTAAAATGCAGCTGTTGATATTCACTGCACTGCCACGATTTATGGCCAGGTATCTCGGCTAAACACAGATACTGTAACTTGCAGGGAGCAGATGCATTAACAGAGTTATATAAATGTGAGTCAGCTATAAAAAAGCGACATCTCCACTTTTTAAAGTTGTTAATTCCACCAGGCTGCACGGGGAGTGGAAAGGACTTTAAAAAAATAAAATGGAAGAAAAAAAAAAAAAAAGCAGGATTTTCTTTTTCTCCAAGCCTGTACGGAACGTGGACCCGGCCCTTCGCTTTCCCCGTGCTGCTCCGCGTGGGGCTTTTCCCCCCAGCACCCCAATCCTGCTCCTCCTCGGCTGCTCCTGGGCTGCATCCCTCCCCACTGTGTCAGTCTTTCACCCCAGAGCTGGACGGTCCGCCCGTTGTTAGCCCGGTGTGTTTTTCATGCGAGCTGTTGTTTACCATCTCGGCAGCAGTGGGTTTTATGGCTGGAGGTACAAACACTCGCTTCGCTCTGGGTCTCTTCCCAGCTTTCTTTTCCTGTAAATTTTCTCTGTCTGGAATGCTTATGGGAAATGTTATTTTGTTTTTGTTTGCAACAGCTCCGTTGTTTTGATTTTGTCTGAGTGGTATGGAAAACAGTACGTCACTTGGAGTGGGTGTTTTGTCTATTGGCCATTTGGCTATTGCACATATATTTCTCATACTTGTTACATGATGACAAGGGAACCCAAATGGCATAACTTTTCCAGTTGGATTTTGCTTTCCAGTGTAATAATAGTGAAAGGAAAACAAAGTTAATAGATTTAGCAGTTTTGATACTGCTCGCATGCTGATAGATGCCTTCGGATTTTTTTCCCTGTGGTTAAGGATCTATTTAGACAAAGGTCAGATTAATGCATATATCAGTTTCTATAATAAACTGCAGAAGGATTAGGTTACCCATTTTGCATACAGTTGTGAAAAACTGTAATTTAAGTACCCAAGCCCATAAAAGGGTAATAAACAACTTCAGCACCATCAATATGATTGGTCGAGGGCACTTTTCCTCTGATTGTGAGGCGGTACGTAACACAAGTGGTAGCAGCAGATGCCTTTTAATTGAAAAACGATCTGAAATAAATTTTGCACTTGAAAAGAGAGCGCGGCATCCTCCACGGAAGCGTTCTGCTGGAGAGATGGGAGCGTGAGATACACCGGTCCTCGCGTGGTATTTACCATGTTGGGGAAGAGCATTGAAAGGCGACAGAACGCAGCTTTCGGACTAGATAATTTTTATGTATGGTACAGAAATATAAAATGGAAAGTGTGATTAATTTTTCAATTTCTCTCTGCAGATATCTAATAATTGTGCCCACGGACTGCCAAAGGCTCCCATTAAAGATTTAAAACGCAAAGAAAGGTAGAATCAAAAAGATGGTATTTTGGATTAAATAATGTAAAATAACTGTAGGGCAATAGCAAAGTGAAAAGCTATTGGCAAAATAAAAGCGTGGCGTCAACTCTCCTTGAGACAGACTTAAACACGGACGCCTTTTGCGTTCATCTTCTTGTAGCTAGGATTTGAACCAAAATACAGCAGGGCTGCTCAAGCCAGCTGTGATGTTAAATGTATACGTTTAAGCTTTTGGGTTTTACTGTGCCCGTCCGCAACAGAGCGATGAAAAACGCAGCACGTGATCTTGCCTTATAAAAATGTACACGGGCAGAGCGGCTCACGTTTGTTGTGCAGCGTTTTAAGGCTGTGTTAGCAAACTCTGTGGCATAACACCTTGTTCGTTAAGTCCCAGCAGATATGGCGTGGCCAGCGAGCATCTTGCAGCAGCTTTGTGGCTATGTGCTATTTTCTGTTAAGCCTCGGAAAAGGAGGATGCTGCAGCCATAGCGTAGAGAGGCTGTCAGAAAGGTCCAGCTGGACTTTTCCTCCCTTTTCCTCCTTTTTCTGTACTGTCTTTATCACTTTGCTCAGTTCCACATAATAACATCTTCATCTGAGATTGCTGTGGCACAGGGGAACTGCATTTGTTGATCAAATTTGGCTGGATAACACTGTGATCTCGTATCCTGAAGTGCGGAGATGTGCCTGGAATACGCAAGCATAAAGCTGGCCCCTTGATTGATTGATTCTGCCTGTCACAGAACAAGATAACTGGATCAGTAAATACCCTGTGCACTTCAACTTCATCTACACAATCAAAAGTGAGGGCATCATGGGGCTGAAAAGCACCGAGGCATGATGGGAATATCTACATTTCAGAGTGATAGCCAGGAACTCGCAAAAAGAGAGGAACAGAAGGAAAAGAAGATTTTCCTGTGTGTTTATACACGAAGAGCAGTGAAAAGCGCATTAATTTCTGTGTGTTTGCAGCGTGTCTGTCTCTCCGTGGATTTATTTCAGCTTCACGTTGGTGTAAGGCTGCTGCTGGCGGTGGTGTGAAGCCAGCATAAGGCAGGAGTAAAACAGATGAATCAGACCGCGGGTATTTCAGGGAAAGGATGTTATCTGGGGGCTGTGCTGGAAGGCGGCATCTCAGCGGGTAGAGCCTGGTGCAGTGTTGCAGCCCGCTGCATGGGCAGTCCGGGTCGTGTTTTAATGGAGAACTGGGAACGGAGGCGCCAAAAATAAAGGGCTAAAGATGACAGGTGGCAACACTGACGTGAAAAGGCCGCGTTTTAATGCAAAAGAAAACAGAATATGAGCAACGAGGTGGCTTTCGTAGAGTTTCAGTCTGCTTTACCTCCCTGTTACAGTGAGACCGTGCTCCAAAAGCACAGCTCCTGCACAAGTCGGTGCGGGGCTGAGGTTGCGGAGCCCACGGCACGGATGGCATGGGCAGCTCTGCCTGCACGGAGCCCCAGCATCGTGTATAAAGCAGGAATGCTCAAGCATCAGGTGCTGCTTGTTCACCTGGAACACGTGTGCATTGTTTGCCCTTAGGACTGCCCCTGTGTGGCTGTGGATTCAATAGCTGCATCACTCCCGAGTATGAAGGGATGAAGCAGTTGACTTGTGGGCTCGCTCAGTGATCACCGTGCTTCTCTCTGGACTTCCTGACATCCCTGTATTGAAGAAGGTCACAAACTGTATTATAGGGTACTTTGCATCTGCTTCCTTTCCTTATCTGCACTGTGACAAAAGTTGGCTACCGGCTCCAGGCCGTTGCCTTGTTCCTGAAACGTGGCAAAACTGAAGGGGAACTTTAAACAATCCAGCGATTAAATAATCTGCTATTCAAGCACCCGCTAGACACGCAGAAGTTGGTAGTAGCTGCACGGCAGAGGTACGTCAGTCAGTTGGAATTGTTCTGCAGAGAAAGTACAAAAAAGGCAAATTTTGCACCTGTTAATTTAAATGTGCTGACTGCAACTGTTGGGTATTTATGACTTCGGAAACACAGCAGATGGCAAAAAACAACCTGTAATGCGCCACAGCAGCCGAAGATTGGCTCAGATTAACCCGAAACAACAACATCAAGAAAGTTCTAAATGCTGGAAGCCATCGTGCATCATTCCTCAGTGAACAAAAGGTTGCAGAAGTGATGGGCGTGAGGCGGACAGCACGGGGGACGCAGAAATCGAGTGGTGAGGCTGCAAGTGGCCAGAACCCTCTTAAATGAAGTAGGGCTCCCGGGGCTCAAGGGCTTCCTCTGTCCTGTGCACCTTTATCCTCGTTCCTCTCTCTTCCCCTGCTCCTTCAGCTGGGTGGAGGTCATTTTCAGGAAGCACCAAAGTGAGCGAACTCCTGGCTGTGACACGGTGACCAAAGGTGCGGTGAGTTCATGGCGCTGAGGGTGGTTCTGCACCCCTCCGCCACGGGCCCTGTTTTCTTTGGCTGGAGCTTTTGACAGGGCTGACATATTTATGCACAGAGCTAGTGTTTAGCTTGGAATTTTACACGTATGAATGATGGACTAAACAGAGCTCGTTTCTTTTTTTTCCTTCCTTTTGTAGCTTTTTTCTTTGGAAACGTGAGGTTACGCGCTGCAGACAAGTCCCAGCATATCCACCCTGTGCTTGACCACCAGAATTAATAACTAGCCACATTCCTTGATGATTCTATGGGGATTGGAAGCTAGGCAGCCGAGTTTGCTATGCAAGAGAGTTAATAAAAATTTTCATTGCTGGAGGAAAGCTTATATACAGTAGTCTGTTTGTCCTGTATTTCAACCACCTGAGTCAGAGCCAAAAAAGCAATTGTCTACTACATATTTCAAACAGATGCTGAGGGGTAAAAGGAGTGACTAGAATTCACAGCAATAAAACGCTGCCTCTTTAAGTTCCCTTGAAGGAAGTGAACCCATAAAATTTTTGCTGCTGACTTGTTTGTCCAGTTCTTTGAAGTATTTAACATTAATTTAGTCTGCAAATCATTGCCACCTCAATTTTTCATTGAAGTATCAAAGCCTGTTAAACACATAAGCTTGGAGTGCGCAAAAACCCGATTCCTGTAGCAGATAGATTCATTTAGCAGTTATCCTTCTGAAAGCTTAGTGCTGCAGCGGGTGGGACAGTGTGCTGTGGGTGTTTGCAGAGGAAAACTTTCTGCCTGTTTTTTTTGCGAGCATTAATTACACTTGCAGCAGGTAAGTGTGCTTTGAGTGGTGGTCTTCACCTACAGTTTGCCCCCAGTCACCCCTTTCTGTTCCTTAAGGCTGTGGCAGCTCGGGGGTGGGATGGGGTTCGGTGGGGAATGTTGGCCTGCGCTGTGCTTTGGGCAGCTTCTGGAAATGGAAACGGAGGGCAGTCACTCCCTGTTTCAGACATTCTGTCTTTCAGGCAGTCCTCAGGCTCACACGGACATAACCTCGAGGTCGTTCTTCCTGCTGTTCCTTAAAGGATGGTTGGGATCAGTCGGCATGTGATGGCTGCCCTGGCAAGTTATGTTACTTCAGGATCCTGACCGGGAGCCTCCTTGTGCCCTCGCTTTTGGCTTCACCCATCTGAATTCAGGTTTCTCCCCACTCTGTGCCAGAGTCGAGCAGTCCCATCCCCGTGCTTTCCTTGAGGGGCTGCAGTGGGCATGCAGCCGTGGCCCCCACGCAGGACATCAGCTGTCGGGGTGAGCTGGAAAACACCGCTGGGGAAAAAATATCAACACACGGGGTGTCAATTGGAAACCAGCAGGGTGGCAAAGCTACTGCGCCGCAGTGGGAATGCAGCAGCCTCAAGGCCCTTTACACGATGGTGACACACTAGAGATATTGTTAAATTACCTTTTTTATTGGTTCTTGAGTCTTGTGTCTTAAAAGACTATTATTTGGAAGAGGTCGAGAGAATCCTTCTGTTTAGCTTAGAGATGCAAAACGTGGATGTGGATCTGAACCTGGACTTGTCTGAAGTCCAGGCAGTGTTTGGGGCTGTGCTTTGGGCTGAGCTGACCCACACCCAGTGGGGCCGTGCTGGGTGGGTGCTGGCAGCTCCGCTCCTTTCTCACCGAGCAGCCTCTGTAAGGCACACAGGTGTGTGAGGAGGGGCAGGGAGTGTGCGGGGTTTGTTTTAGGGAGAGAAACTGAACAAGCCCATTATGTGGGACCTAAAGGTGAAGGGCTGAAACGTTTCCGTGGAGTCTTACGGCTGTGTAAAGATTTAAAGGAATATTTTTGTTTGGTTTTGTTTTCCGCACCCAATACTGTATACAAGAATTAACCAATTCGTAAACGCACTGTGTTGAGGAGAGGGCCAGGAAGTCTCGGAGCTGGGTTAGAATCAGTAGGCAAGTAGAGAAAGGGCTTCTTGCTGCAAATCCTTCTTTGAAGCATTCAGGACTCCTCATGTTTGTTGTTCGTGAATGTTGCTTCTGGTGCTGAACTTCCCGTACCCCAGTGCCTTTCCCCAACTGCAGAGTCAGGGTGGTGGAAGAGAGGCTTTTTAGTGCTCTTGAAGGACTTCAGGGTCGTTTCAGCGAGGCTGCATATTGCCAGCGATCCACAGGAGAGCTTGGGGCACAGGCTCCGAGAAGGATCAAGCCACTGGTGAAACACTTAGTTTAGTTCCAGCGCTTCTGGTTAACGCTGTGCAGCCGGCACTGTCCCGTACTTCACATTAGCTCCCAGCATGGGCTTCCTTTGCTTAAAGTCCCACGGGTTTGTGCATCACAAACTCCCTTTCAAGGTCATAAACGCTTTGAAAGCAGCCCCCGTGCCTCCTCTGTGCTCCTGGCAGCACCACGTGCCCGAGCTGGCTCTCCAGCAGCAGCAGCAGTTCGGTGTGGTTGTTGTAGCACTCTGGAGGAGTGGGAATTAAATGGGAAAGGATCTGGCTTGGTTAACCAATGTCAGTGCCTTTCCATTGTATGCGAACTCCTAAGCAGCGGCGTGGGGTGTACTGTGTGTTGAAGGATGCCGTGAGATGGTACCCGGAGGAAAATCGGTGACGTGAAGCCATTGCTGAGCTGTCTTCAGATTTCGATGCTTTTGTCTGCATCATCTAGTAGTTTATCTGGTAGAGCGGGATTTAGATGAAGAAGGCTAGCATGAGGAAGTGAGAGGATAGGTGACAGCTTGTTTGTACATCATTTTCCACCAAATGCAGAAAGATATGACCATCATCTTTTTAAGCTCTATTTCCCTATTTGGCCCCCTTTCATTGCCAGTTGTCATCTACAGGAGGTGGCACTGCTGGGGACGTGTGTGTCATACTGCAGCCCAGAGCAGGGATGTGGGGTACACCCAGCCCCACCAATCCATCCACCCATTACCCAGATTATGGACAAAATGAAAGCCGTGGCAGATTCCTCCTAACTCTCTTCCCTTCCTGTGTCAGTGATGTGTGTTTGCGAGGCAGAGCTTTGAGTCAGCGCTCCTCCATTTCTCTCTTCTGGTCGCTCCCAGGGGAGAGAACCTCTTGGTAATAGGAGCTGCGTCGGTTCAGAAAAGAATACGGTTCTGTTCCCTTCTCCAATGACATATGACTATCAGGCATCTCATGAGTTCTCCGAGTGGGCACATGAATTGAACCTTTTAGGAGTCGCAGTGATTAATGGCCGGGTGGGTAGGAAGCAGGCGCTCGTTACAGGTCTGGGATCTGCTGCTGGAATTAAGTAGCTGCCACGGCAGTGATGCCCTTGTACGCTTCCGAGCTGTGCTGCAAACGTCACCAGCACGGTGAGAAAAAGGAAGCAAAGTTCCCCGCAGGGTGGGTCAGGGGATTTTTATACTTTTGTTTTCGTTGCCGATGTGTGGGTGTGAGGTTTGGTGTTGGTTTGTTGTTTTTTTTTTATTTGTTTGTTTCAGCACAAACACAGGAAATGTTACAGTGACCCTCTAAGTTAGCCTTTCTTGCAGTTCGCAAGGACCGTGGCCATGTTGGCGTGGCCACAGTGCTCACGTCCCGCTGGTGCCCGCGGGTGGGGCTGAGCTGCTGAGGGTCTTTTGCCCTAGATGCAGTGTTCTGCAAGAGGTGGAGGCCTTCAGGCTCGCCTGGCCCACGCCTTGCAGGAAGCTGGGTCGTGCCCCTTTGGGCCAGCCCTGCAGCACGGGGCAGAAGGCAGAGGGCTTTCTGTGTGCTGACGGAGCTGAAGGCGCAGCCCCAGAGCCCGGGGCAGGAGGTGATGCCAGCTCACATCACTTCCCCTGTGTGTGCCGTTCCTCTCCTGCTCCTCCCTGGCGGGCTGTACAACCAGCACAGCAGCTGGCAGCGACAGGGTGCCCGGCTGGGTTGCCTCTGAGAGCAAAATGGTGAAGCGAGGTTTTTTTTTTTTTGTTGTTGTTTTTTTTTTTTCTCTAACTTGATGTTCTGTATTAGACATAGGCTGTTTTTAAACATCAGCATGTGTTCTTCTGCTTTGATGTTTTCCACAAAGAGGATTCTGCCTTCCACTTTAACAAATAGTCCCATGTTCCCCTGCGTTGCTTTATACTCCTAATGATGCTGCTTACTCAAATAAATGCATACACGCACATGCATTTAAAATGCAACATTCCCCACTGAAACAGAACAGAACTGATCTTTTTTAGTGATCTCCTGTGCCGGAATGTTCATGTTTTGAAATTAAAATGGATTCTCCTTATCTTCTCGTAGCCCTTTGATCCATTGCCTGTGGCTGGATGGTGGCGGCGGGGGCTGGGGAAGCCTGGTGTTTGTGTGGCACCGCTCTGCCCGTGCTGAGCCCACATCCCCCTGTGGGATGCTCCCAGGACATGCTCCGAGCACGCCGTGCTGCCTGAAGTCCTCCTGCTCCGGAGGCTTCTGGGAACTCCACAGCAGCGCCTGCTGTGCAGACATCCCCACTCCTTTCCTTCCTGCAGTGACTGACCTGGGAGCTGGGCTGGGCTCCCCGCAGCCATCCTGGTTCCACGCAGGTTTGGCTGGCTCTGCTTTTTCCCGGTGGTCGGTTGCAGGCGGTGAACTGAAGAGCTCGAACCTTCCTGCCAGGTCTCTGCATGCCAGCGCTGTCAAAACTGGTCTCACTGATGAGTCAGTTCCTTTTCTTCCCCTTTTTTAATGACGAGTTTGCAGCTATTGCACCCATTAGAGCGAGCAGGGGGCTGGCGTAGAACTGCGGAGACACATGTGCGTGTATCAGATGCTGAAGAGCGGTGTTCTTGTTATAAATATAGCTCTGCTGTGTTCCTACTTACATTTCAATTTTATAATCCGTTCCAGAAGATTTGGACAAAAATACCGTAGTGTGAGAGAGCGTTAGATTCTGGATTCTTCACATAATAATTCTTAGCGAGGGAACTAGTAAATAAAGCTTCAGCATGGGCAAGGTGACATCTTCCCTCCTTCGAGGAGTTGGACTTGGGGTGTAGATTTATGGAGGGTAAAATAAAGGACGAGGAGAAACAGGAGCAGAACCATGTTTTATTTTTTCAGTTTATTGCTAAAATGTATGAATCGGCCTTTTTTGTTTGTTTTATTGGGGTGATTATATATGGTCTATCTTTACGTGTATACTTTTTAGAGCTGGTGGCCCCACCGTGATTAAATGTTTGCTTTGAATACGTGTCCGGCGTGCTAACTTCTCGCAGCAGAAAGTTGTTAAATGCATTTTTATACGAGGGAGGCAAAAGAAAAAAAAAAAAAAGAGAGAGAGAGAGATTGTTAAGTGTATGGAAACCCTTATTGGCTGAATTATATAACTGAATTCATTCAGCATGCTCGGTGGATCTTGTTCTCCTTTCAGTATTGCCACTCTGTTCATCACCCCTTTTAGTGCTTTAGGCATATGGCATGCAGTACATCCAGGGAAGTGTCAACAATATGGCATATGTTATACATACTGATCTTGATACACCGTAGAAAATAATGGGCCTAACTTTAAAAGGCACGGTGCTAAGAATAGAGCGTGCTGCAACATGCAGACAGCGAATCCGCCATGAATGTCATGTTTGAAGACAAGAAGAGCTGCAGTTTTCGTTCCTCCTGTGGCTCGCGGTGCCTCGGCACAGCAGAGATGTAGCGGCCCGGGACGTGGGGTCGGCGGGCACAGACTGCACTGCAGTTCTTCTCTGCGTGCATTTTGGCACTGGGGTGCACTGCAGTGGGGATAAAACAGCTCACGGGAATGCAGACAGGGCCTGGTCAGCACCCAGGAGCCAGCTGAGGGGCACAGCGTGAGGTGCCAGCACTTCTCTGCTCCCTCCGGCTCTCAGGTCCCTGTGTCGCCCAGCTCCATGTTTCACAGGAGCCTGATAACACGCCTTGCACAGTTGTAGAAAGGTGCAGACCAAGGGCCCTTCGAAACACTCCGCCTGGAGATTGTTCGGAGGAGTTCTGTCTTCAAAATAAATGATTCCTGCCGCGCTGTGCATGCGCGTGTGCGTGCGTGCCGGCGCTGCTGTTGGCTGCCCTGCTCTGGAGCTGCAAGAGCTGAAGTGCAGAGGAGCACTGAGGGGAGGAAGAAATACCTGCTTTCCTACAAAGAACGGCTGCTGCTCTGTTGTCTGAGCGTCCGGTTTGACTAGTGGTGGTACTGGCGTGGATGGCCACGAGGATGGAAGAGAGCAACAAAATATTTATTTTTAATCTTCGTCGAATGCTGAACGTTTTGTGCGTGTTTATGAGGGTTAAACATTAATAGCAGATGTTGTTAATGAATAGAAGGCTAGAGCCAGCTTCTGAGACCTTTCAGTTCGTACATGAATTTTCTGGTCGATGACAATACTTGTAACACGCCTAATTACGAAGCAGTGTTCTAATCAAGCCTTGAATAACCGAAGAATTTCCCCTCCTCTTTTGCGGTTGTTTCAGTGGCACACACGCAGATCGCTCCAGTGCCTGCGCTTGCTCTTAGTGATTTTTCTTTTCTTAGAACAGCCGCTGAGGTTTCCCCCCGCGCAGCCCATGCCGCGGCGCGGAGGAGTGGTGCTGCCCACCGGCGTGGTGCCAGCCCCCGGCTTGTCCCGCCTCGCCGTGCTTCCAGGTGAAGTGCGTGGAAGTGATTATAGGTAATAAATATCTTTTTTTTTTTAACTTATTGCAGAGGCAGTTTTTCCCCTGTTAATGAGGGTAATTTGACTTGGTTGAAGGATTGCAGTTCTTAAGAATTAATGCAGCAATCCAATTCAAAGATTTAAAGAGATCTAAGATTTTTCACAGGTCGTGTGCTTGTGAATGTGCTCCTATCACATAGCAGCTAATGGACTTGAACAACAGTCTGTCATTTACTGTTACCTCAGTGTATAGCAGCTTTGCCCTTGATAGCAAGTATACTTTCCCAGCAGCGCGGGTTATTTCGGAGCGCGGTATGTGGGTACCACTTTGAGGAGACGGGATCCGATTTCTAACGGCCCTAATGACTGCACAGACCAAGGTTGCCTTTCTGACTTTCTGAATTATGCGTTCGGTTCCTAATCTGCGCAATCTGAAGCGTTCTGTGCCCAAAGAGCCGGCTGCTCATTTTTTTTTTTTTTCATGTGTACGTGTATGTAAAATAATTTGCGTATTGCATTTTCCCTGTATCAATGCACAGGGATTAATTACACGAGTACAGAAGTGTTAGGCACCAGTTTCCATAAGGTCCCATTATTTTTAGGGATGCGTTATTATCTTTTAACAGTGTTTTGTAATGACTTATTTGTAAATGCTGCTGGAAATGCTCTAATTTCTTGATCCTATTATGCTCCTGGATATTAAAAATCCCATTTTAAGGTAATTAGAAGGATTCTCTTCCATTTAAATGTGTGTTCTCTAGACAGTGTCACTCTATACTCTGCACACAAGAACCTTTGTTCCTTAATTAGAAAAAGGACTAGAGCTCATTAATTGTGGGTACAAAGTGATGTCTGCTCAAATGGAGATGCAATAATACAGTTTAAGTAATGACTGATCCTACATTTTAAGTCTTGCGCCGTTTCATATCGGTCGTGATAAATAAGCAACATCTAGCGCAGCTTCCGAAGCACCGGGGTGAGGTTTTTATGGAAAGATGTCTTTTTGCAAGGATAAACCTCTGTGGGGCACGATAAATAAAGGATGGATGGCACACGCACTGCGCCTGCCTTTTAGAAGAGTCAGCATTTGTCACCAGCCACACCGTCGCGATAGCTGAGGTGCGGGGATAACCCCACCCCATCCTTCACCAGGTGAAGGGATGGTGGAAGCTGCGCAGTCAGAAGCAGTGTGGATCTCGGCCTTACAGAGCTCCGTTGTGATGAAAAGAGTATTTTAATTACTGCTCGCAAACGGGATGAGTTATAGATGATGGAGTGTTTCGCAGGGTGTTGCTTTGCTGGAGACGGGTGTACTTTGTTCTCTGCTTTACCACCTCCCTTCTGTCCCCTTCGGAGGGACGGAAGTGGGAAGATGGCCCTGCACCAAAGGCCCGCGGCCGTCACAGCGTGCAGAGGAGGCGGTTCCCAAAATCAGGGGCTGGCACTGAGCTTAGTGCTCCTGCTGCCCTCCGAGCAGGGTGGGACGTGGACTTGGAGCTGGGATCTTCGGTCACTGGTGGCTTTCCCCAAATACGGGCGGGGGAGGGCACACCGCAGGGCCCCCACCTCACCTCCAGGGCTGGAGGAAGGGAGAGCAGGTCTGATTTTCCTGATTTCCTAACCCTGGTGAACAGCCGCATGAACAAAGCCAAGCATTTCCTGCAGCAGGGATAGGGAGGCTGGAAGCTGGAGTCAGGAAGCTCCTTTTTCCTGCTCATGGCCTCGTCGATCCTAATGGTGCGTGCTGCGGCAGGGTGCGCGTCTCCCTCAAGAGTCTGTGAGCCCCAGAAAATGAGGGTTTTCGGGGTAACCTTCTGTGCCGCGTTCCTCCCGGTGTGAAAGAAAAATAGTTTTTCAGAGATAAAAAACCTGTTCTTCAATTGACTATGCAAAAATCTTATTGCGGTATTTATTCCAAACCTGCACACATAATGTTCAGTCAAGGAGAAAACAGCAAAAAACAGTTGTTGATGGACTTAGCAGAGAACTGGATTAAATAAGCATTAGTCTACTGAAGCTGATTACAGGAATATGAAAATGCAGTATCTTAATGGTACATATTTTCATGTGGCAGCTCAGTTGCCTTTCATTTTGCAGCTAATATGTCTATTCTTATGAGTCATTTACTTCTTTAATTACCTTTTGCAGGCAAGGCACCATGGTATATTAATGTGAATGATTTTTACTGCCAGTTTATCATACAATGCCCCAGAAGTTGAAAGGCGTAATTGACTTGGAAGAGCAGCTCATGAAGGAAACAATATTTAGTTGACAGTTTTCCTTGTACTCTCTGTTGACGTTTATGAGTTTACACTATGCTAAAGGAGTAATAAACACAATTTTCTTTCAATAACAGGAAAAGAGTACCTTTTAAAATACATTTGTGGAAAACAGATTTCTTCGTTTCTTGAATAGTATAAAATAATGCGTTTCCGGCGAGGAGCTGTATATAAGATTGTCAATTGAATTAAACCTTGGAAGGTGCATTTACAACCTGCCTTAGAGCGCTAAAAGATATTAGGGTGCATATGAATGGAATCAATTTAATGAATATTTAAATTATACGCAGATTTGGATAAATGGCGCTCGGCCCCGCGCGCAGGGCTGCTCGGTGGCCTGATGGTACCTCCGAGAGCCAACGCTTCAGGTGGGAATTCCGGGGAAGGAGTCCCCATTCGTGGCGATGGAGGAGCGCTGGCAGAGAGCCCCCAGAAGCCTCGGGGGGGGGGATTATGGCGGGAGCTTGTCTGTAACTTCCCCAAAGCCGCGGGCTTGAGGAGGCTTTAGCATGCAGCTTCGCCATCCGTCAAAGCCCATTTTCCTCTGCAACGCTCCTTTTATTGAATTGACCTTGTCAAATCGCAGATCCTCGTTTCAGGCATCCCCGGGACCGTGCACAGGTACGATTAATCATCCCGCCCTTCTTTAATTAGTTTAAAGGCGCACATCCCCGCGGCAGGCGCTCCCCGCGTGGCTCGTACAGAGTTAAACTTTTCACAGTTTTCCGCGATTGTTTGCAGTTCAGCCCTGCGCAACATAATGAAAGTTTTCGAGCCATCTGTTGTTAAGCTGGCGGTGAGCAAGGCCAGTATATCCAAACAGAGCGCTGGCCTGCTGTAAACCCAACCTGTCAGTTCGGCATAGCTGCGCTGACCCTGCCGGGCGCGGGGCCGCCGCCGTACCAGGCACGGGCTGCGCGCTGCTTCCTCGGGACGGCGCGGTGGGACCCTGTTTACTTTTTCCACTTAGCGTTCCTCCCACAGGCCTGGGCTGGTTTATACTAAATCTTTAAATTGACACTGTTTTTGCAGTGCAGGACTTTTATTTTTTCTTCTTTTTCTTTTCTTCTTTTTTTTTTTTTTTTATATATCCGCAGAGAGCCCACGTTGGTGGATTTGCAGCTTCTCAGAGATGAGCTGAGGGGCAACCGCTTTGTGGGTGTGCGCTGTGTTGTCTCTCCATGGCGAGGGGCATGTTCACAAGCACCCCAGCTCGCTCCCTGGCTCCCATTGTTCCCTTCGTTCTGTTATTTAGAGTCGGTCCCTCGTTGTGTCTGAGGGTTGGGAGCAGTGGCGAGGTAGGGCACAGCACCGGTGCCCACTGTCATGCCGCAGGCATCCAGGTGACATCCAGGTGTCCGCAGCAGCCTTCCTCCTCCTGCTGGCCTTCCCTCAGCTGGGTAATAGGGAGTGTGAAGCGTTCTGAGCAAAACAACAGAGGTGGGGTGGAAGTGTCCCCTGCTAGGAGGGGTGTGGGGCCGGGTGTTGTTCTGCTCTCCTGTTTTGCTCGGTACGCAGTGGGCTGGCCGCCCCTCCTCTGCCCTCTTGTTCCTCACATTTCTTCATTTTCTTCTTCCAAGAGAAATGCTGCTTTGTTTGTTCCTGTTGGTCTGGGAGATGATACATGTCATTTCCCTGCTAATCGTTAGCCAGCGTAAGCTTTGCCCCTTCTTAAGATTGGCATCAAAACACAAAAGGGCCTGTGCCAGGAAAGTGAGTATCAGCTATTACCTGTTTTCAGTGTTTGTTTTTCGGACTAGACCAACAGTAAATACCTTCATGCCACCGCTTCTGCCAAGATCCCTTTTTCTACCTTGTTTTCTGCACTTCCACCTTCCTTCCCTCCTGGCCCTTGGGAAGCTCCTGGTTCTCGGTGCCCCCAGCTGCCCAGCTTGGGGACGGCTGCGTGGGGCTGCGTGGGCTCAGCCCCAGCCCGGGCCTCTGGGGCAGGGGGAGCGTGGTGGGGGCACACAACGCTCAATTCAATATGGAAATGACTGCACTTAGGAGGAAACCCCATCCAGCTCTAATCTGTTTGTAAGGTGACTGACACGTAAAGTGCTTTTTTTGTTTTAAGGTAGGAGAAAATGCATTCAGGATAGAGTTTCTGGTATAAATGTCAGGTGTAACGCAGAGCACGCTCACTCGAAAAGTCAAGCAGATAACCTTGGCATTTAGGGACGTTGCCTTGGATAAAATGAAATTGTGTTTTGTTTTTAAAAAGGAGGACTACATTAAGAGGTCACCTATTAGCCGTGTTTTTGCTGGCTGTCTGAAACTGGGCCCTACTGTCTATTAAACTCAAACCACTGTGTAAACATTCCTGTGTTGTTCCTGGTCTCCACAATGGCTGAGGGGATCGGGTTTCACCTGCCTGCACATCTTCAAGCAATTAAAGCAATTAGCTTGAAGCCATTTCACATTCAAGGTCTACTGTGACATTCAAGTCCAGAAGAAGTCTAAGGGAAAAGAAGAAAGGCTGTGGGAGGGCTGCTGTGCAGTGCTGCGAGCAGATAACACGTGAGGGGGTTCCAGATGGAGGACATGGGGAGCTGCTGCTGGAAATGGGAAAGGACGGGCACCAAGTGGGCCTTCTGATTCTACCCATGTCGGGCTGGGAAAAATTACACCCAAGTTTTGCCCTGGGAAGGCAGGGGGAAACGTGAGGCGGAACGGCAGCGTGGTTTTGGGCAGCATTTGTGTGAAATAGCATGGTGTCGGCCCTATTTACCGACGTTTCTCCTGGCAGGGGAGATCGCGCTTTTCTTCTAATTTATGTGAGGGTTTCTGTTTGGTGTTTACATTGTAAAACTGCCCTCATTCTGGCTAATGTATCAGTGACAGTGACATTCAGCGCCCAGTTAGTGATTCTTGCAGTACATCTTGAAAGCTGCTATTTTTTAAAAGGTTGGTGCAGATTAGTGGTGACCTTAAAAGATTAAACTAGTACAGTTTAAAGATAAATAATCAGCCTTTAGCACATTAGATAGCTACATAAGCATGACAGAAGGTGACTTTCTTGCCACAGTCTCAGGATCCAGGAAGCATTTGTACATTTGTAACTTGGCTGGGCAGGGAGCGGCGTTTTGTAGAAAGCAAGACATAAACTGATTACAGCACTTCAAATTGGTTAATATAGTTTTAAATCCCCAGTTTTCCTGTTGGTTTTATTATGCAGAAGAGGCTAATTTTAAAAGCTCTGCCTGCTGCAAAGGAAGATCTTGCTTTGCTGTCCCGGAGGGTGTTCTTAATCAGAAATAACCGCAGGCTAAATTATAATGTGGAATCCTGCTGCCCTTTAACCTAACACTGCTGCTTGGTCGGTGTTTGTTAACAAACAACTCTAAGTACAAAATTGTTTGAGAATTACTTTTTCATTATATTTGCTGACTTCAATTAGAATAAGGAGCTTATTCGGGGGAAGAAGAATTAAAAATGTATGGGTTTCTAGAGAAAGTTTCAGCAATTGTTTCCCTGCAAGCATCGTGTTCGGTGTGGAGCTGTGGGCTCTGTGGCACACGTAATTCAACTGAAATGAAATTATCTTCTGAACTGATGGCGTGCACCAGCGGGAGAGGCAGAGCTCGGGAGCATCCCAGGACTCGGTGCAGTGCAGAGCTGGAGCACAGGGAGATGGGGAGCAGCACAGGACGGGGGCTCCACGCCAGGGGTTGTGCCCCCGCTTCTATCAGAGCAGCCCTGGTCCCAGCCCTGTGCTGCTGGGAGGGCACAAGCAGCACAGCATCCTGGCGATCTTTTGCTTTGAGCGACATGTCATTGCGATGCACGCTTGGTAAAACTAATTGGTGAGTTGAAGGTGGGAAGCACTGAGGCGGTGGAGGTGCCCAAACCGCCCTGATTCCCCCTCCGGTTTGTGTGCAGGAGTGGGAGCGCAGCAGGGCGCAGCGAGGAGGTGATGCCTCTGTATGGCAGATCTTTCCCACTTTTTTTCTAGCTTAGTCTTCTGTTTCTATGATCTGCCTTTTGAACTGTTTTTGTGGCTGATCAGTTCCACCTAATATGTCTCTTGATTTCTGCTATTGTAATACTCAGACGACATGCTGTTCTCTTCATTTTTATAAGCTTTAGATGCTCCTGCCTGTCATATTCTGGCGGTTTATCTTCAGCGTCTGGATTTGCTTTCAGACTTGCATGTCTATCAAGCTGCTGTTGCTTTGAATGTGAGATCAAAAGAAGATGAATTCCAGTAAAAAATTTCCTTGTATGAAGAAAAGATTGGGGGCCTATGTAAACATCCCAGTGACAGCTCCCAATGAGTTATTTTAGCAGAGCATTAGCACCCGGAATGACAGACAGTCCGAGACTACGCGCTCGGTAACAAATCAGCCCTTCAGCGGCGGCAGCGCGTTGCCACAACAGCAATACATTTTCTAAAGGAATCCTGTCCCTCTTTCCTATTGAAGATGGCTGTTGAGTTGCTCATCCCTGCCCGAGCTGCCTTTGGGTGCCAGCCCCAGCTGGCTCTTGGTGACAATATCTGCGTTGTGTCGCTGACACGGTGGTTGGGTGGGGAGACGGGCGTCCGGCAGCACCGCTAAGCGGGGTGTGGGTGGTGGGAGGGAGGAGGCTGTTTGGGGAAGGCCGGGCGCATGGGATGGATGCTGGCTGCGTGTCCCGCGCTGAGACAAGTTGCATTTTTTTGCTGGTTGTTTATAGCTCAGTTCACGCAGTTGGACAAAAAACAGCTCTCGCAGCCCAGGCAGCCTCACGGGGAGATCCGCAGGGAAGGTCGGGGTGCTGCAGGGAAGGAGAGTCAGCTGTGGCTGAAACCATGTGCAAACAGCTCTGCCTGGTGCAGGAGCGAGGTGTGTGCTTTGCTGCCGTTTGGTTTGGCTGGGGACATAATTAGTTCTGCATGTTTTTGCTTAAGGACGGGGGTTTCACAGGGCAGGATTGCTCCGTCGCTGTGCATCGTTGTGTCCGTGCAGTGGACATGTGCAGCGTTATGGCCAGCTCCGACATTACCTGCGCGCTCCGGCCAGTCCCTCGGCCTCACAGGCAGAGAATTAGTGCAGGAATTCTTGTGGTTTCTTTGTCATTTAATAAAAGCAGACGCTGCTACTGTGGAGGCAAAGCCTCCTGCGGAGGGCAGAGCTCCAGCGCCTTCTCCCTGCAGCCTGTGCTCGGCTGCACGGCACTTCCTGTTTATTCAAACATCTTTTTACCATTCTTCAGCCCCCGCTGCACAGAAACAGCCAGAACGCATCTCCAGCGCAGGGACAGAGAGCTGAAGGCGCACAGTAAGAGCTTACTCTGTTCGACTCCTCATTCTCCCCGCAAGCGCTCGGAGAGCAGCAGCGCGCGGCCGGGGCTGAACTTTGCCGTCGCCTCTGCGGCGATGGGGGAATGGCTGGGGATGCAGCTGGGAGCTGGGTCCTGCTGCTGGCAGGAGGGAGGGTGTCTGGCACGGGTCGGGGAGCTCTGGTGAGGGCCGGGCCATGGCTGCCTTCAGGTGCCACCGAGCAGCCCGCTGTCGCCGTCCCCGCCGCGGTGGCTTCTCCGCGTGTTCATACAAGTGGCAAAAAACAACAACAACAACAAAAAATAGAAGTAACAGTAAAGCAGACGCGGCTGTTGTTTGGCCGTTGTTCTGGGGAGGAAGAGAGGTGCGAGCCCGCAGAGTCTCGTTTTGTTTTCCTCAACTTGTTTGCATCTGGCGGTGCTCGCGAACCGGCCTCGCTAATATTTGTACCAATTTCATGCTAATAAAAATCAGGCTGCTGAAACAAGCGTGGCTATTATCTCTTTCCTATGACTATTGTTCAGAGCTGTGGTGCTGCAGAGGGAGAGGGGAGCACGCTCATGCCGGGGGAACGGCTGCAAACTTCTCATGTGAGGGATGTGCTGTGGCTGTCCGGCAGCGATGGCTGTGGTGTGCATGGGCTTCGGGCTCCGAGGACAGCAGAGGTCCTCCGGGTAAACCCGCGTTGCGACACGTCTGCTTGTTGTCCTCCTCTCTGTTCAAACGACTTAAAAAGCCGCGTGATATTTCGGGGTTGCTTCTCTCAAAGCCTTCCAGGATGGCAGGGAACCTCTTGGGGAGCGTTCGGTGCTGCGGACAGAGAGAGGAAAGGGGCGAGCTGCCTGCCCCGTGGGGACACCCCGTGCTGCTGGGGCCGGCCCTGCCTCTCCCAGCTCCGAACACAGTTTCACATTTTAAACAGCAAAACCCCATCTTCCTCGAAAAGAGAGCGAGGGAGAGAGCAATCCAGCTGTGCTCTCAGCCAAACCGCAAGTACAACAAACATATTTTTAAAATATATTGCTAGTCTGGCTTTTTAATGTTCAGAAGTTGTTCTGCTTTGCAGAAAAAAAAAGAAAAAAACGGTGTTTGCAACTGCCTTAAGGACAATTTGTTTAACAGTAGGAGTAATTGCATGGGGAAAATGGAAAGAGTGACTGAAGTTATTTACTCAGATGTTAGTGTAGGTGTGGGGCAGAGAACTCGCTGTGGGAACAGTGGGCTGCTTTTCTTGGTATCTCAGTCTATTTGATGACCATCAAATTTCCCAGCTCACTGGTTTTGTTTTTTCTGGATGGCATGTTTGATTATTTATCAGAAGGGAAAGGGAGTAGCTGAAGCAAATAAACATGTGACCGAGCTGTGTTTTGTTTTCCACTCAGAAGGCCGTGCCCTTTAACAGATACACAGAAAATAATAAACGTATTGTTTTATGATAAAAGGAAATTATGTGTGTCATTTTCTTTAGCGAGGCCATTAACCCCTTGTGCTCAGTGGTCTCCACCTTCTGGAAGCTTATTAGGTTTGCAGCTGGGAATTAAATGCACTTAAAAATCCCTCTTGTGTGGAATGTTTCCATGGATTACTGCCTCAGCCCTCTGGATTTGCTGGATTTATTACGTAGCCGCCTCTGCCTCGGCACATCCGCGGCCGTCTCTGAGCCGCACTTGGGGTAGGGGACGCGATGCGTGCGGGGTGCTGGCTCCTGGAGGAGCACTGCTGGGGTCCTCCTTCCACCACTGTCCGTGTCCATGCAGGAGGAGCTGCTGCTGCGTTCGGTCCGTTCCAGACGGTGTTGTTGTAAATGCCAGGTGTGCAGCACGTAGCCTGTAGGTTTCCCATGTAATGCGGGCTTGGGACGACGCTCATTATCGTCCCTGAATCACTGTCAGGAAGTAAATACAGGTTTGCCTCATCGCTGGGAAGCGAGTTGCATGCTTTAGCTGCTTTGACGGGATTAAAAGAAACAAGTTAAGACTGTCATGCACATGAAAGGAAACCGAGCCTGGGTTCGTTTTGCCTTGTGCAGGTAGGTATAAGTGTAATAGGCCGACTCCCTTCAAACCTGCCTTTGTGCATCACCAGGGGCTTTGCTTTGAGGGAGGGAGAAATGGCAGTGCAGCTACCACGGAGAGGAAGGGCCTCTGAAATAAGGACCTGAAACTTACATGTGATGTGAGGAGAAAGAGGAAATAAGCAGGTGGGGGCCAGGTGATGTGGCTGGGGACCAGGAGGGTATCGCCAGCTGTCCCCGTGTCCCAGAAGCTAATTTTAGGGACTGGAATGGGCTGCAGCCCCCTGGGGATGAGGGCCCCGAGGGCAGAGGGATGACTGTGTCCCTGTGTTGGCCCTGGGCTGCAGGGAATGGCCGGAGAGTGGTGCAGCACTGTCTGCGGGGGAAAGCTTCCTCATGACCCACAGCAGCGAAGGGTTGGCTCGTGCCCTGAAGCATCAACATTTGTACCCCGGTTTATATTTTTATCTCTCCAAAGGTAGCTGTAAACGCTCTCATTACTATCTGTACAAGCGTCTAATCCTCTCTTTGCATCCTCCCCAGGCTCCTGGCACTGGTGATATCTTGTGACAGTAAGTTCCAGAGGGTAATTATGAGTTGTGTATTAAGAAAGGAGAAAAAAAAAATCCCTTTATCTGCTCTAATTTTTTGTTGTTGTTGTTGCTTCCTGATTTGGTTGAACATCCCCTTTCTCTTGCGTTATGAGAAATGGCAACCAGCTCCAGATGTGCCTTCTCAGGCCGAGTCACAATTTGTGTACTTCTATCATCTCCCCTCTTACTCATCTCCCGCTAAACTAAACACTCCCACCGTTATCAGTCTCTCCTCCTATCTGCCGGGGCCTCTGATCGCTTTTGTCACCTCTCCTGTTCCTGCCCTACCACAGCCTTTAAAACGAGGCCTGGAGAAGCCGCTCCGAGTCAGCGCGCGCCGAAACCCGGCGGTGTGACTTGCAGCACTGCTTCCCCATGTCTGGGGCTGTCCCATCCTTGGCTC
Source organism: Oreortyx pictus (assembly GCA_036925125.1). NCBI lineage: Eukaryota > Metazoa > Chordata > Aves > Galliformes > Odontophoridae > Oreortyx > Oreortyx pictus. The sequence goes on from JAUPFR010000015.1 coordinate 3,642,828, forward strand.
AGCAGCGGTGAGGAGCCGTGGTCACGGGCTGTGTTTGTGAGCACAGGTTTGTCACAGGATGTTTTGGAAGACGAGCTTCGGCTGTGTTCCTTGTTTTGTTGACCGCACGGGGAAGCGTGCGAGCAGCTGTGTGCAATATACTATTTATGTTGTAGCAACAGAAAGGCACTCTTGCTTTGCCCCCTCATCCCCCCCCACCTTACCCTCTTCCCCATTAAAAAATATGAGAACTTCCCGTGCTTTTGACATCCAAGAAAAACGCTGCTCAGCAGTGAATAGTCCTCCAAATATTCAAAGGTCTGGTTCACTTTTGGATAAACACAGTAGTTCAGAATCTGATCTCGAGCCTACAGAAACGAGCTGGAAATCCCATAAGATTTTTTTCATCACTCAGACACAGTTCAGTTCTGGTTCAGTTTGTGCTGGGAGCCAAGATTTGTATCCTTTCTCATTTTACCAGGATGTGTTGGCCCATCCCTCCTTTCTTGCTGGTACAGACCGCTACATGCTGTGAATCTTGACATGCCAAAATAAAGAGAGCCATTTTTAATGTTTGGGAACTTTTTGCCAGATGCTTTTTAAATGGCTTTGATGAGTCTTGACTGTGACTCTTTAGAAGAGGAGACAGAAGGTGTTTTTACAGCACAACCGCCTGAGGGTTTCGTTTGTGCCTCGAGAATGGGATTTTTGTAGCCTTTGTCACCGCCGTGGCTGGTTCGGGGCTCACAGGTTTGGGGCTGAATTTGACCCCTCCTTCTGCTCTCTCCTGCGGTCTGCTCCCTTCTCTCCCGCTCGTGTCTCCTGGTATTTGAAGAAAATAGCTCGACCACCTTTCCCCCTACGTTGGTGGAATCTACGGATAAGTTACCAGATTAAAATCAGATGTTTTGGAGATGAATCTATTCTTTCCCCCTGCGTGGGGCAGATCCCTGCCACTGAGCAGAGCCCTGCTGGCCTTGGGGATGGGGACAGGGATGGGAGCACACGGACTGCTTGTCCCCTGCTGAAATAACCCCATCACCCACGGGGATGGAGCTGGGCACAGGCAGCTCCATCTAAGAGGATTGTAAGAAAGCATTTCCAGTGCCTTTTTCTGGAGGGGATCTCCACAACCGATAGCCAGGGTCTATTCCAGAGGAAAGAAGCTATGTCTGCTAGAAGAAAAAAGCCTCATCTTCTTTCCTTATGACTGAACTATTCTAGGAGATGCTTCAGCACGAGGCACGCTGCCAGCTCCCTTGCTCTGAGCCTGACCCCCGTCACTTCGGGGACAGGAAGTGAGTCGGGGTTTGTACACGTGGTCCTCCAGGTCCCTTCTCTTTTTCCAGCATGGGAATCACCCATTAGTCACTTGGCTAAGTGCAGCGTCTGAGCAGAGCCTTCGGGGCCGGCAGATTGCTCAGTTCGAGTGCAGGCTTGCTGCTGGCTGACGAGCTGGCTGGTGGCCCCTTGCGAGGAGACGGCCTTGCAGAGCTGTGGCTGTGGGGCTGCAGGAGCCCCCAGCTTCCCTCTGTGGCACCGCGCAGGGCAGACATGGGGTCGGGTCTTCAGCTCTTCCGTGCCACGGTGCAGGGGAGTGCTGCCGCAGCTCTCGGCCTCGGCTCGTCCTGGCATGTGGGATGGGGGGCCGGGGAGGCAGCACGTAGCGGCTCGCTTCCCAGTTCTGGAGGAAGATGAAGGGGCTGGGTACGAATGTCAGAGGGAATAAGTGCTGCAAGAACATCTGCTTCTCTCTTTTGCATCTTCTACATTTCATTCCTCCTCTTCGTTTTGGTTCCTTTCCTATCCTCTCTAGTTGGTTCTTCTCACCTCCCCCTGTTCTGTTCCTCCCAGAGGAACAGCACTACCCACTGCTGTCGCTTTGCACTATTTCTTTTTTTTTTTTTTTTTCCCTTCCCTTTTGCCTACTGCTCCGCTCCTCGCCGTTTCCACACGTTGCTGGGCTCAGGCTGTCGGAGCAGAGCTGCAGCAGGGCTCCCCTCCAACGTGCGAGTTCCCTCTGCGCGCCCGCCTCCTCCCAGCGCTCCCCTACATCTGCTGCTCCCGGAGAGGAGGTGTCGCGGAGGGGAGCAGAGGAGGCAGGAGTGGGAGAGACACGAGGCAGCTCCGAGCCTCGCTGCATCCGGGCGTCGGAGCTTGCGAGCTGCGTCTTGCTGCTCCGCTCAGAGCAGCTGCAGAGCGGAGCGGGGTGTGAGGACAGATGGGAGCTGAGAAGGAAGAGAAGGTGCTGGCTGAGCCTAAATTGCCCCTCGTCCCGCTCGGGAGAAACAAAGGTACTCGTCTCGCTCAGCGGCAGCGAGGAGCCCTTGGGTTTCAGCTGTGCCTGCGCTGGGAGGCCATTAGCTGCCACGCTGGCAGTCCCTGTGTGCCTCAAGCCGCTGGGAAAATTGGGACAAACCAGTGGTGGGGATGCAGTATGCCTGGTGCTGTGCAGCCGGGCTCCTCCTGAAGCCGCTGATCCCGGCTGTGTGAGGGTGCGGCCGGGCGTTGATCCTGGGAGGGCAGCGCGGAGCACCTCGCTTCTGCAGCCCGGGGTGGGGTGCCAGCACATTTTTTCCGAGGGTAGTTTTTTGCCCTCCGAATATCTTCTGTCTCATCTCCCTCTTCTTGTTGTGTTTTGTTTTTTAATGACCATAACGGAAATAATGATGATGTTGGCTGGCGAGCAGCTTCGCAGATTTACTGCTTAGACACTTCAGATGGCCGTGGGACCGGCTCTGATTTCTGGGAACGCGTCCTTCCTCCTTTCTCGAGTTGCTTTCCTGATGGGCAGCTTTGTCCACCTGGAAAGGCCCAAAATCCGTAGGAATCTGGAAGGCCACATGGGATTTTGTTTTGTGCTCTCCTTGCAACTTCTTTGTGCGTGGTTCCTTGTTCCAGAGGCAGCCGAGTGCCCTGGGATGCAGCAGGGTTTGGCAGCCACAGCTTCCGCTGGGTGCTCGTCTCCTGCTTGCCTTGCACCAGCGTGTGCTCCTCTCCTCGTGTTCTCCTCTTCCCTGCCTTGGCCAGAGCAGCCTTCCCATGCACAGGTGCAGGAACAAGCTTCTCCTCCCGCTGGAGTCGCTCCCTCATAGCTGTAGGTCTTCTTAATTCATTAGGAGCTGATTGATGTTAATATCAACTCCAGCAGATGGAAAGGGAGGAGCTTGAGGTCTTTTTCCTCAATAGAAATAGGCTGATGGAAAAACAGTTTGGGAGTCACTGCCTTGTTATACTGGCTCCAGCGGTGGAACAAGTTAGCAAGAGGCTCCTTAGGACTGGATCTTGTTACTGTTTTCCTTATGTACTAATACAGTAAGCAAGTATATGGTATTTTAGCAGGACTTCTATTTTTAAAGTTTACTCTCTTTTTCCAGTGTATTTCCCCCTCCCAGCCCCCGTCCCCAATCAGGCCTTTCTGTTCAGTTGAAGGCAGAGGCAGCGCTGCATTCTTACCCTTGGAGCAAAACTTCCCTTTAAGAGGATGGTGAAACAGAAAGATTGAATTGCTTGCGTGAAAATGTCACATTACACCAGTAACTTTCAGTGATAACAAGTGCCGGATGTTCTGGGCAAACAACAGCTGGGCAAACAAGTCTTGCAATAAAATTGTCTTGGTCATCTCAGACATGTACGTTTTAGCTGGGAAACAGGGACTGCCCTAAGCACAGGCAGAGAGGGTCCAGAGGGGCTTTCCGCCTCAGTACTGCCGTGACTCGGATCCGTGCCATCTTTCAGTGTGTCTGGGTTCCCCTCACAGGGAGCTTGGTGCTCACATTTTTCCTGCGTTAGGTGGCCCCTGAGTTTGCTCCCAGATACCATTCCAAGTTTGTGTAATGTCTCTGAAATGCAGCATTTCAGTTGCCTTCTTACTGTTCTGTTTTACGCAAGAAAATCTCCTTATCTCTCGGTGATTTCCTATCGGATAAGAAATCAGCTCAGGACTTGTGTGGTGTCTTGTACTTAGGTGTAGCACAGAGCGGAATCGAGGTGGCTGGGTTGGTAGGGAGCCTTTTACTGGAATCATCTTTTGAAATCTGCGTTGATAGCGACCCCAAATTGTTTGTGTCTTGCAGTTAAACAAGAATTGTGGCACTTAGGAGATGGGATTGCTAGGGGATGCTTTTCTTTTCCTTCCTTCGGTAAGTGGGGAGATTTACTGTTTGCTGTGCGGAGAGGAAGATGATTGCCAGCGCAGAGTGATAGCTGTTGGAGGCCAGGATTGCTGCTTGGGTGTATTTACTCCAGGAGTTTGGGTGGTGTCAGGTGCTCTCGACGTCCCTACCTGCTGGTTGCTAGCAAGCACATGATTGCACCGTTTGGGGCTGATTTACTGCAGCCCCAGTGCTTGTTCACTTGTGGAAGCGCACTCATGCCATGCAGATTTAGGCGGTAGCTATGGCAGTTGGGAGGAATGCATGAGAAGAGCTTGGAGATGTCAGAGCACCCGCTCGCGAGGAGAGGGCCACGTTAGTAGAGCTGCTGGCTAGCGGTAAACAGTCCTGGCACCCTTGTTTCAGGACTTGGCAGCAGAGGGAGTTGAACCGAGTCCAGCTTTACTCTCTACTGCCTGTTCAGTAAGTCGAGGACAAGGCAGATGATTAAGGAAATGTGGGGAAACTGCTACAGAAGCTTTTGGAAAGATAAGAGACTTCGGTCTCCATGTCTGACAGTCTGGCACTTTTCACTAGCATTGAATTCACATGCAAATCAAAGGCAACATCTACTCCCACAGGAAGCTTTATTAATGTACGGGCCCGCTCGTGAATCTCCGTGCTGATGGGAGTTGTGGGACCGACTTTATCGTCAAATTGATTTCCCTGTGCATCATCGCTGGTGTGCTGCATGGTTGAGCAGCTTTCTGGACGGAGCTGGCAGTCCTTCACACATCCCATTGTGTGTAAAGGGTGTGGATGAGGCTTTGAAGGGGCGGGGTAGGTGTACTTGTTGCAAGGTGGGAAGGAGTGAGCAGTGAAATCCAGAAAGGAAAAGTGTCTTGGGATCCCACCATAGGCACAGTGTGTTTGACACAGATGTTTGCTGAGAATGAGATCTGAGCTGCAAACAACCTTCTGCATCTCAAACCCAAGCTCATCCCATGCTTAGCTTTTACTGCTGCCAGTTATTTATAAACAGAAGGGCAACATCTTGAGGGAAAAGCTGAGTTTCGGGCCTCAGTCCACCAGCCTGTCAGCTCACCTGCACCTCCGTCATCCTCTCTTTGCTGTCCCTGTCCATCTGCACTGCTCCTCGCAGCCACCTCAGCTGTCCCCGTGCAATTCGTGGCCGTGCGGGTGTGACAGGAGCAGGGCCAGGCATGGAGTGCTGCTGCAGTTCCCCACCAGTGGGCAGAGACCCGCGTTGTCCCGGCCAGCTCCAGCAGAAACCAGGCATTTCTTGCAGGGCTACTTGTTTCTGGGAATCTTCAAACATTTCTGGCAGACAATTTTAGTTGTGCAACCTCTCAGCTGCCAGAACGGATAGAATATGATCATATCACATGAAATGCATGCAGGGTCTGCTATAGCAACTGTATTTCAAAGAGACAACACATATGGTGGCTGGTTCTTTTTGGAATAATATCTATAAGTTGATGATGTTTTATTCAAAAAGGCTGTAGCTTGAAAGGTTACGGATGTTCTGATTGTTTAGTATATGATTAAAGAAAGGCTTCCGTGGTTTTTTTGGCCTGTTGAATCCAATTACTGGGAAGTAAAATGATCATTTGATTGCACTTTTACCTGGAATTATTCCTCTGCAGAGCCGGTCTTAATAATATATAATAACATGTTGCGTTTGTGCTGTATAGAGCTTCTTGTCTGAGCAACTCAGAGTGCTTTGCAAGTATTCATTAATTAAATAAGCCATACAACACCCCTGTTAAGTAGGTGAGTATTTGTTGCCCATCCCTTTAAATTTTGTAGCATTTTTTTCCCGCCCACCCTTGAAGCTGCCTTAACAGCTAAATAAGCTAATTCAATAAAAATAGCGTATTTTTAACGGTGCTTAGCACTTTCAGACTACTAAAGGCTTCCTTGGCTGCCTTTTATTGCGCCGTGTTCGAAGCACTGCCACCTGGAAACGCCAGGACTGATTTCAGCTTCCCCAGGCCAGGCTCTGTTGGGACGAAGCTTTCTGATCCAGTAGACGCTTGTTGTTACATCGGGACTGAGGGTGTCGCTGAGTGCGGTGAGGTCTCTTCCCCAGCTCCGCACCATCATCAGTGCTGCCATCACGGCTCTGGGCACCATGTCCCATCAGAAGCCAGGCTGTGCTGCAGGATGGTGGCCCTGTGTGCCTCGTCCTCAGGGCCGTGCTGTGCTCCACACGGCCATGGAGCGCTTGGCAGCTTGGAGAAACGCAAGGAGTTATCTGACTCCTTAACTAAATAGGTATTAATTAAATCACTCAGAGAGCGTACTCAGTAGGAGTGGGGAAGGCTTTTTCCCTCCTTCCATGTAGGCATCTTGCACAGGGACTATTTTTCTTGTTTTACATTAATGAAGTCTTCAGCCTTCCCACTTTTCCACCTACACATGTACCGAACGTCTCCAAGGAGACCAAGGAAGCCCGCGTCCGGCTGGTGGAGCCTGCAGGAGCCAAGGGCTGCCATCTCACAGCTGAGCCTTGGCTGGGCTGCAGCCCACTTTGCAGCTTTGTCTTGTGGTCCCTTGGACCGGCGCAGGGGAGGATGTAATTGCTCCTTTTCCTGCTCTCCTTTGGGTTTCACCTCCTCTTGCTGTGTTTTCCTCACCTGATGAGGAACTTGGGCGTCACAGAGCAGCTGGCTCCTGTGCCAGGCAGTGCTTTTCTCTCCTTTTGTGAGGAACTGTGCAGAGATCCACCGCTGTGATGCACTTCTGGGCACCGTGTCCTCACCCCTCCGTCCCGTGACACTGCAGTGTTCCTTTGCTACAGCAGAGGGACACAGCTGTCCTACCAGAGCATTCTAGGAACTTCTCCACCTTCCTTTGTTGCTCAGGGGAGCAGGTGGTGATATGTGGCTGCCCTTTGTAAACCTGCCCTGACCCCTGCAGAAGAGGAGCACGAGAGCCATTAGCACAGATGGGAGCTGCTCCAGGAGCAAGGCGTCAGTAACCCGGTGGGGTTACTCCTGGCTCCCACACAGAAGCTGAACTTGAGGTGCTGCTGCTCTTCTCCACAGTCAAGATGGGAGATGCGTTGGGTGGACGTCTCCTCGCTGTGTGAGGGTGCTGAGATGTTTTCAGCGCCGTGGTGTTTCCTAGGCGGGTGTGCTTTGGGACAGAGCCCAGTGCCCTGAGGGGTGTCTTGACCAAATGCTGTGCCTGTAACCCCCCACCTCCTCTCTGCTGCAAACTCAGTTTTCAAACCTCTTTCCTCACAGGCTCTCCAGGTGGCACGGCAGCTTCTACTACAACAGCAGCAGCAGCAGCAGCAGCAGCAGCAACAGCAGCAGCAGCAGCAGCAAGTTAGTGGGTTAAAGTCTCCGAAGAGGAATGACAAACAGCCGGCCCTGCAGGTAAGGCCGCCCTCGTGCTCCGTGAGGGGATCGTGCGAGTGAGAGCTGGGCGGATGCTTTCACTGCGCGTGCTGGCGTGGGACCTTCAGGAGCACCTGGTTTTGAACCAGTTTCCTCCAGGGGAAGTGACAGAGCAGCTGTGACTCGTGTACACGGGAGCAGCACTAGATGCTCTTGAAAATCCCACCCATGGCGTCTTTACGGACCTGCAGCATGTACTTCCCTTAGTAGGGGTGGATTATTACAAAATGGAATAGCTTTTGTTACAGTGTCAGTGCGCATAGGAGATTTGCGTTAACATTTCTGTTTGATTGCTTTTCAGTTTGTAGTCTGTGTTCACTCAAACCGTTGATTTGCTGTGTCAAGGATATTGGGAAAATGTTAGGATATCATATCGTCAGCGTGGGTTTTTTTTTTCTTTTTATTTTCTGCTGATTTATGGACATCTTCAGGAATAAAATCTGAATATTATCAGGCTTTGCGCTGTTATGAATTCAGAAAGCTAAAACCAATACAGCACTTCCAAACAGAAGATGTATGCACACATAGGAGGCTTTGGAGTGCATTCCGCTAGTCTTGTGGGATAAATCATGGGAGCTAAAGACAAAAAAGACCTATTAGGTCATGTATCATATTTTCCTTTTTTTTTTTTTTTTTTTTGCTGTTCTAGTGTTAGAAATCCCAAGTGATGGTGGGACTGCTGTTATTTTCCTTCGGATGGTTTTCCATAACAAAGCACACGCTCAAGAACTTTCCACTTTAATTCCATCCTCTTGCTCCAAGTAATACTGCTTGTATAAATACTGAGTCAGTCCCCTGCCTTGCCTCGTGTTCACACTCCTCAAACATCTCAGATACTAACATGTACTTGCCAATTTTGGCAAATTATATGTATCTAGTTCTTTACGTTTCGTAAACCAGCACTTGTAGACCCTTGACCACTTCCCTGGCTTGCAGCTGGTTATTGCTTTTATTATCGTTGCAAATGCGGTGTGTCACTGTGCTTATTGATAATAAGTTACTGAATAGAGCAGCTCAATTGTAGTCGTACAAAACCCTGTAGCTGGGACATTTATCTTGTCTTGCTGTTCTGTATCTGATGCTTCAGCCTCTGTAGCCCCAAATTCTTTCCGGGTGTTTTTTTTTCAGTTGTTGTCATAGCACGTTGTCAAACTCATGTCTGTTTTGCTCTTTCTAATTTTTTTTTTAGTTTTGATATACTATCACCATGAGTTCCCTGACAGCATTGCTGCTTCTCTTGCCTTGTATATGTGCTTCAGATTATTTTCCTCCAAAAATACAGATCCTAGTCTCTTTAAATATGTAGTAGAAGATGGAAGGTAGAGCTAAAATCACTAAAGGCCTTGACATTCAAGCTAGAGGACCCAATCCTGTAGTCCTTACCTGAATAAAGCTCACCATGACTTAAGGGAGGTTTTGCCTAAGCGAGGATTATCTATTAACTGCAGCACTTGGCCCAGCGAGGGCAACTTCTGGCTTTGGTGTAGTGATTTCATCTTCAAAGCATTCTGCAAATACTGATCTCCAAAACATCCCCAGAAGGAAAGTATGATAAGTAAGTAGCATTATCCCACTTCTGGATGGGGAAACTGAGGGAAGCAGGTTAAGTGACTTGCTTAGGATCGCAGAGGGAATTGGTTTTAGAGGTAGGATTAAGATTCATGAGTTCCTGGCTCCCACCCCTGTGCTCCGGCTGCTGGACAACACCTCACGCTTTATAGCTGAGCTGTTATTCTTCTGGAAACTATGAAGCATTTTGTCATTGGGCAAATATACGTTTTATTGGCAGCGTAGAGGACCATAATCCAAACCGTTACATTAATGCTTTCAAAAATATTTTATTTGGTAAATCCATAGCTGATCCATATGCCTTTTAATAGACTCTTCCACTGGGGACATTTTTAATGAGAGATTGTGCTGGCTAGGTCCAGTGTCAGGTACTAAAAGAAGTGCTTTGTTGTGCAGATGTCTTAAGAATAGCTCCAGAGGATGAAATATGACTGTGTTGACCTTTCAGCTGTGAGCTTATTTGTCAGGATTCAAATAAGTTGAAAGGATCAAACCAAACAGTTTCCGTAGTCAGACTGGGAATTGTGTTGCAGAGGTCAACAGTGAAGGCCACATCGCGGATTCCATAACACAGCCAATTGTTGGTACATATTAAAGTACTGGAGCAGCTCCTGCAGTCAGAGACACAATTAAAATTCTAATTTATTAATGTATACAGAGAGCTGGCCCAGCCTGTCACTCACTGATTCAAATGACTGCCCAGTCTGTTTTTTTCTCCTTACTCCTGGAGCTTGTGCCATCTTACATGTACTGGAAGTCCTCTGGAATAGAGCAGACCTCCAGCGCATCCGTATCACCAGTGTATGGCTGTGAGGAAACCACGGCACTTGGGTTAGGGTGTTTGAGTAACACTGTGCACACACAGCCACCCACAGCCCCGGCGTCGCGTCTTACCGTGCTGACAAGGCAGTCCCCGCTCTGACAGCATGTAGAATAAATAACGAGGGTGGTGGAAACGTGCCTGTTTTTGGGGAGGTTTTCTTAAATAATGAACCACGCCATCTTTGTGCTTTGTTAATGCACGCTGGGGCTGCCTGCGGCTGGGTCACCCTGCAAGATGCCCCTATGGGGCTGCGGTGCTAGAGCCTGGCACGCAGACAGCCACTGTGGGCTGAGCAGTTCAGTGCCAGCGTGCATGTTTTGTCGTGTAAACCCAACGGGCACAAACAGATGTGCAGAAGTAATCTGGTGAGTGCTCTGTGGCTAATCTGTTATTGTCTTGTGGATAGTTTCCTGTGTTCCCTCTTTGTTGACCAAATACTTAAGCACACGCGGGCGTCACGGGGCATTGCAGGGTCAGGGTGCCTTGAACAGCACAAACGTGGCAGTGGGCTCCAGCCTTCGTCCTGGGGATCTCTTGACCTTGAAAATGGCACCTGGAGACCTGTGTTCAGCTAATTTTGAGGTATTCTGTTATGAGGACTTGGACGCGGGAGTGGAGATGTGCTGTGCTGATAGCTGAAAAAAAAAATAAATCTCCAAATACACGATGACTCACATTTTGAGCCCATCTCACACCGCCGCGCTTAGATTTGGCAATGACCTCTGGTTTCGCAGCTTGATGACACACACACACAAAAAAAAAGAAAATTGAAAGTTAAGGAATGGATTTAGTAACAGCAATTGGGAAGAGAGTATAAGAAATATCAAACTCACAAAAATGACTTGAAGTGAAAAAAGGCTAATGCACGGCTGGTTATGGACTTGCCATAGATGTTAGATCTCCTTGCAACTGTGAAACAAATAATGGAGTGGGCCAGGTATACTTGGGATTTTGAGAATTTTTCCTGGCCAAGATAAATATGTCTTTGTATTAATAGAGGTATTGATTAAATTTTGCAGCTTTAATTGCTGTGATGCTCTTAACGATTATTCATTTTGCTTCTTCAGGCATTTTAGTTGTTGGCAGGAGCGCACAGGTTGGAAACAAATCAAGAGACACATTTTCTCCCAAGAAAGTAAAAGTGCATGTGTGTTTTGGCAATACTAAAAATGGGATTTTTTTTTCTTGAAGACGTAAATGTTGTGTGTTGCATTGAGCTGAAAGTTGGGTCCTGCCTGGACTAAAAGCGGATTCAAGATGTCCGGGTCGGTGTCTTGCAATTGAAACTCTCCACTTGACTTTCTTACAAAATGAGATTTGTTGTATGTGAGTTAACCTGTGTGTGTTTGGAGAGGAGAAATAATGGAATTACTAACACGGAAACTTTTGTTTCCAGTTGACAACACAGAAAATCAGTCTTTAGGCCAAGGAAAGAATTTGAGTTTGTTTTACATCTTCGGGGTGGACCGGGGGAGGCAGAGGGGACGGAGCTGTCTTCGCCTTTGCATTCCGGTGCTTTTTAAAGCAGGCTCTTGGCTGGGCTTTTGTAGAATTTAATTTGCATGCTGTGTTATCTTCGCATTTCTTTTCAGTACCTTGAGCAATAGAAGAGAGAGAGGGAGAATGGCAAGAGGAAGGTAATCCATGCAGCTTGATGTTTGGGGCAGTTTGTTCTGTTTCTTTTTCTCTGAAGATAGAGATTGTTCATTTGACGACGTACTGAGCACTTCAAGGTGGATGGAAGAGTGCAGAAGGAATGATTCTGTAGCTTCAGCTTTTACATGTCCTGTACCTTTTTTCATAGTGGTAAATTCAGCAACTGGCAGAGAAATTATGGCTCAGCAGATATTTTGGAAGGGGAAATACATTTGCAAGCATATTCACTGTATTTGTGTATCTCTCTGATTCACTCTTAAACATGTGAGCTGAGCTGAATTTGGCCTCGGTCAAACCGATGGAAATTCTGCCACCAACTTGTAGCTGGGCCGAGATTTCACTTCTGCAGTGCTTAAATAGATCACCCATGAGAATTTCATTTGAATAATTTTTTATTTTTATTTTTTGCTGTGGCAATAGAAGTTGAGCTTTGCTGGTTTCTGCTGAAGGACCTTCGCCTCTTCATTTTCCTTCCTCAGCCCAATTATAGGTGTTAGTCAGTTCTTGGAGTACGCCTGTAAAGTGCTAATATCATCAGTTCCAAAAACGTAACAAAATCTGAGTCAGGTCCTCAGAATCACAAGATCAGATCGAAAATGTTGATGCAGAGGGCTTTTTTTCAGTGAAACCTGGGCCTTTTTTTTTTTTTTTTTTGCCGCCCTTTTCCAGTTATTTTTAAGCCTCTAGTACTCAGCCTTTTCAGCCCGAGCAGAAAGGTGACAAATGCACTTGTTTTCCTTGAAAGAAGTCCATGATTGCCCTGTAAATAGATGATTCCCCATGTCTTCACTGTTGGAACACAGCAGGTGAGAGGTGGCAGTGGGACATGGAACCATTGTGGCTGCTCCCGTGCTGCAGCCGTGCAGATGGAGACGGGGATGCATCGGGGCGCTGCAGCTGCTGTGGGAGCAGAGGATGGGATCCTGTATCTGAAGCCCTGTGTCCCATTGGACCACCCCCAGTGTGATTTTCTAGCACGTTTTCTGCTTTCACACAAAACGTTTGCGGGATACCTTTTAGGACAGAGGATTCCTGGCCAGGTTGCCGGATCATGGGGCTCGCTGTGCCCGAGCGCGGCCTGTGCTATCCTCATTGCACGAGGGGAAAACAAATGAAACGTTCCTGACTGGTCAGAAACGTGTAAATTGCTGACAAAATGACACATGTAATTAAGAGTGCTCCTGCCATTTTACCTTGTGGTTTACACCTACGGTGTTGAAAAAAGAGAGTGACTCCCACCTCGCTAATTACCATTATCACTGAAATGGTAGGGTTTGAGTCATTAGTTCCATGTGCATTTAATTAGAGGAAGGCTGAAATTGGATTTAACTTATTACTTTTTCATGGATCACTTTCTTGTCATCACTTCAAATTGGATTGCAGCCCCAGGTAACTAATTATGAGCGCCACAGGATCAAGAGTGAAAAAAAGGTAATTAGGAATAACACTGTTGGACCCTTGCTGGTAGTCCACTTGTGCTTGGGAAAAAATGAGAGCAGCATTTTGTAGTATTACAGATCGGAGAGTTAAAGGTACGCACTATTGCTAGGAATCATGGGAGCCTGCCCCCTCCTATCGCGGTTTATATGATGTACAGCTGGGTTGAAGATGTTATATCGACATGGTTCCACAATCAGCTCCTTAATACCTAGATTAAACTTGTAAAAGCAACAGATTGGCTGTAGGTATGAGGCTTCTCAGCAACTGTTTAGTCAGGGGTCCTTAGGTGCGTGATTGCAGCGGAGCTGCCAGGGCACCTTTGAGAGAGAGAGGCGTAAGTACAGCGAGTTAGAACTGATAACAAGCCAACGAACGTATTAATGATCTGAAAGGATCATTGAGATCCGAGCAGGGGATGTATCCGCCAGGAACACGGCGTGAGGCGGTGGGTGTCAGCAGTTTGGCCGCACCGCAGCCCGGATGGCATCGCGCTGCTGCTTTCCTGTTGCGTGCTGGGGACGGTCTCCTTTTGTTTGGCTTTTTGTGAGGAGGGCTCCGTTGGTTGGTTTGTCCTTTATTTTTTCCTCCTTTCCCTTCGGTGTGCTTTTTTTTGATCTTGTCGGTCTGATGGCCAAGTTCTGCTTTCTTCAGAAGATACTTTAAAACAAATTGTTTTATTTCCATGTGCAGAACAGAATTCAGAACTGCGAGTAATCAATTTTATTGACACAGCCTGGAAAAAAATGTTGATGAGAGTTCAAGGATGTGAAAAGATTGAAATTTCCGCGTACCCAACACTCAGTGTAGGAACATTTCAGAAGTAATTTCATTAGGAGAAGAAATCTATTGCGTTGGGGTCTGTAAGAGGAGAGGCTGCTTGTGGACCTACTGCAATTGCAGGGAGGTTGCACAGCCGATTTTTGCCTTGAAAAGAGGAAAACTTTCTTAATTTCTCATGGTAGTGAATCACAGTTGAAAGGCTAACGCGATTTCCTCAAGTTGTTTAAAATGGCTTTTAATGCTCTGTTAATGTAGGCAAATATTTGTGACTCAGTGTTGGGTAAGTGATGCTTGCTCATTATTTCCTGATGCAAGCAAAGTGTAGGAAATTATGTGAACACCATGCAGAGATGCTAAATAGGCTAAGAGTAACAAAACTCGGTTACAGAAATTAAGTCCTCGTTTAGCTTGCTTTACAAAACAAATCTAGAGATTGAAAGGTATCACCTTTAGCACAGAAAAAGAGAATCTCTCTTAATACACCTCAAATTGATTTACAATTTTTATACACAATATTCATCTGCGGTTGAAATGGGGGCAACCTGAGGTCGAGTGATGTAGTGTTTCCATTTTTCCATATGAGTCTTACTGTGTGTGATAAAAGCAACCTCCTTGATTTTGTAAGTCTGCAGGAATTTCTGATGAAGTGCAGAGGTCACCGTGCTGTCAATTTGAGCAGGCAGCGTTTCTGAACTACCGTTGTTTTCTTTTTTTTCACCCCCCCCCCCTCCTCCTACAACCCGCGGCACGGCTCTGACACACGCACACACAATCTGAAACTTATTAGTGCGCGGTGCTGGAGCCCGTCCAGCGGTTAGAAGAGCTGCTGGAGCACGGCGTGCCAGCTGCGGGCACGGGTGCCATGGGCAGAAGGGGCGGTGAGGGGCAGGCGGGGCTGGCAGCGCGCCCGGCGGGGAACCAGCTGAGAGGGGAGAGCGGAGAGATTGACGCGGTGCATCTGGGAACTGCTCGAAAAGTTTGCTTCTCGAAAAAACTACCTTCTGTGATCGCAAGGCATCATCTGTTTTCCTGCAGATATTGTTTATAACAGGGTTTTCAAGCACTTGTCAAATAACCAGGAGTGAAGGAAACAGGATAGAAATCTCTTACCGGGATGAGTCCTGGCGTAACTGGAGAAAAAAAAAGCAAAGTCTCATAATAGAAATGCACAGCTCCCAGCATCACACGGTGCCTGAGAGGAGGCCGGGAGCCAGAAGTCCCCGCCAGGAGCTGCGGGCATGGCCGCGGGGCGGTGACACGAACCTGGGGACGCTGCTTCGCTCCGGTTACCGAGCTGTGAGATCATGGGCAAAATATGATAAACATATCGGGGCCGTAGCTTGCTTGTGTAACAAAAGATCAGGAACTTTTATTAAGTTTGTTTTCCTTGTCATATTGTAAAAATTTATTATGTGTACTGTGTATATTAGAAACAGATTTGGGTAATTCTGTCTAAATGAAGTCATCCCAGCTATTTCCAGACTGTCTGTTTTCGGTTGTGAATAATTTTCATACATCAGATGGTTGTCATATTTAGTCGCTCTCTACATTCTAAATAGGACAAATCCCACTGCGAAGCACCGGAGCCGTTTCCCGGCACGGTGGCGGGGCCGAGCACGGCAGGGCCCAGCAGCGGCTCAGCTCGTCCCTTCGCGCTCACAGACAGGTCGAGCAAACGCCAAACAAAAAGTTCTGTGCGTCAGAACTCTCCCAAGTTCACAGTCTCCTCTCTCGAAGGACGCCTGCTTTCTTCTGTCGTAATGTGAGTGTGGAAGAAGTCGGCGTCTCGGCGCTCAGAGCTGAAGCTGACGTCACGCGCACATCTACATACCAGCTGAGCTGCTCTGATTTTTCTAATCCTTGCAGCGAGGTTTCCTCACTCTGCGTGGCCAGGCTCTCCGGGCTCCTTGTGCACGCGCTGCAGAGGTCTGCAGGGATGATCACGGAGCAGAATTCTGCCCTGAAACCGTCAGCTTGGCCAGAAATACTTGAGTTATAGCAATTTGCTTTGAAAAAAAAAAAAAAAGAGCGACGGGGAAAGAGAGAAGGCATTTGATCTGGCCCGTGTGAGCGGAGCAGAGCAGCTGTTTACCTCATGTGTTTAAATCTCCAGAGCTCATATTGAAGTTTCAGGGCAACAAGTGCAACATAACAGAGTAAGTAGAAATGTAGAAAGGAGAACCGGCGAAACAATTGGGAATGTGCTTGGATGCGGCTTTGGAGCTTGACAGTTTTACAGCTGTGTAATCAGGTTGGCAAAACATTTTGTGGTGTGTGCAAAGGGAAAAACTGTTGTGTTGCCGAAATGTTTTTATATTCCCAGTGAATGTAATCTGCCCTTTATAAATTACTGATCTATCTAAGGTGTAACGGTAATGGCGCATAATCTCAGTACACTGAAAGCCTGGAAAATTAAAGTAGACTGAAGGCACAAGAAAGAAATGTACTTTATGTCGAGATGAAGTTCGATGAAGCATAGAGAAGATGGAATAGATTATTAAATAAACTTCGAGGGAAGATGGAAAAGGCACCGAAATCTCTCATTTTGAAAGGAATTAGTTTACTTGATTATATGCAACTGTATCACACTCAGGAAAGTATAAGACAAATGAAAGCAAAACAAAATTTAATTGAGCTATTATTTTGCAGACTTTGGCTCCGTTTCAGACAGCCTAATCAAATTGTGCTTTGCTCAAATAACTGATGTTAAATGCAGTCTACCAGCAGATGTTTAAACAGAGACTAATTGGAAAATCTACATCCTGAGTTTACCGCGTCTCGCTGAAAAAAGTTTGGAAATGGGCTGGTGAGGAGGCAGGATGGCAGGAGGATGTCAGGTGGCACAGGGCTCTGGAGGCTCTGTCGCATACAGCACATATATTTCTGAGTGGTAGGACCTCAGATAACAGCCTGCTGTGCTTTAACTCGGTGACCTGGGCGGCACATGGGGGTGTCAGCTTTGCAGTGTAACCGTGCAGCCAACTGGATGTCTCAAGCATGTTGCAGCACTGGGGTAGAGAGCCATGGCTGGATTCATCCCGGGCTGAGTGACAGCCAGCAGGGTGTGAGCTGGAGTGCAGGATCCCTCTGACCTGGGCTTGGCTTCCTGCAGCTTGGTTCACACCAAAGTCACCCACTGGTGCCAGTGTGATCCGCACTGGTCTGTGCAGCCGTAGCCATCAGCCCCACGGGGACTTCTTGGCAGGATGTTTCTTGCCGTGCACTTGCTGCTCATTGGGATCTGGGGCTGAAATGTTCATGGTTGGTATTGGGGCAGGCAGCTTTAGTGGGTTGCCTGTTACAGCACAGGGGGAGGAGAGCTCGTCTTTTGTGTGTGTATTTTGGGAACTGAGGTGTAGTCATTGTTCCGCGTGGAAGGGAGATCTACACAGTCATGAAGTAAGAGGCAAAACTCAGAAACGCCATGTGTGACATTCCCCATCTTTCTTTGGAAATACAAAAAGAATCATTAGAAGTGTTCTGGCTGAGTCCTCATTGGCTCAGATAACAGCCGCCCAGCCTGCACACATTCACCTTTGGATCCCACTGGTTTTGCTTGCAGGACTAAACGCACCAGGACTGCCTCGTGGGTTGTCGCCAGTGTCACTGGCTGTGCTGCATCTTGCTGGCCCTCCCAGCCCCATCCCAGTGCTGGCTCTTGGGGCCAAAGCAGCAGCCTGGCCCTGAAGCTGTTCCACGCCCAGTTTGGAGCAGTGATTTTTGGGGATGGGGCTGAGTTGTGACCCGAGGAGCAATCTCGGACACGTGCTGGCAGCCTGCAGCAGTGTCTGCTGCCATCACAGGGCAGCGGCTCCTTGGGCTGCTGCTGCTGTTCTCCAGGCCCCACGTGCAGTGTGTAATGGGGAGCAGCCAGCCTGAGTGTAAAAAAAAAAAAAAAATGCTGTTTTATATATATATATATATGTATATATATATTTCCAAATTTACCAATTGGAAGCCTACAAAAGACAGATTATATTTTATGGCTTGTAAACAGCAGGGCAGATATTTCAGGAGAACTGCAGACAGCTGTAATTTTGTGAATGTGCACAAATTACTTGGAAAACAAATATCCCTCTGCCTACACAGCTGTATTCACCACTGTGGACCAGAATACTTTTTGCATGATGCTCACGCTTGGTTCCACGGAGTATAATAACGTTTAAATGAATGTAGTGTGATTTAAAAGTGGAGTCGGAATGAATGCTGTGAAAGCCTGCGTGGCTGGCAGGGATGGAGCACTTTGGGAGCCATGGGAGCACGTGGGATGCCTGCCCCTACCCCAGTCTGCCCAGTTTTGTCGTGTAATTGTGTGCTGGCAGCTCCTTCTGTTTGTCCTTCTGTTGTGCGATAAGGAGTTTACGAAGGAAAGTGTGAGTATCAAGAGAGAAGGCAAAGAAAATCCCCAAAAGTGAAATCACGGCCGAGCACATAAAGCACAGACTGGCAAGAGCCGAGGGCCTCGCATTGATTTTACTTTTAACTTCTGTGTTTATTCAAAGGCTGTGGATACAGGTTAACTTCCTTTGCTCAATATTTATTGCTGTGTTGCTTGTCTTAACCTGGGAACAATAAGCACTTTGTGGATGTGGTGAGAGGATTGTCCCGTTGCGCTCCAGCTCTTGCATCTCTCTCTGGACCTGTGTGTTTTAAGCAGTTTATTTTAATTTCAGGTTTCTGTTCTCCGTTAAGAGTAGGTGCTGCCCAAATCGAGTGCCTCCTGAGCAGTGGGTACGGCATTGCCAGGAGCGATGGTGCTGCTCACACCCTAATTTAGTGCTGGCGATGCGTTTGGGCCAGTAGGAAAGGCCCAGAGACCCACCCCGGCCAGAGCCCAGCTGTGGGGTTTGGGAAGTAGCCCCCAAATCCAGGGGGGTTCTCTTTGGACCTGGAGCATTAATACAACACAGAGCACAGCTAAGGTAGATTTGAATCCAGTCGTGTGCAGCTGATGGGGCAAGGGAAGGTATGTTTATGGCTTCCACCGTTGTTATTTTTTACTTGAGCTTGTTGCTTGGAAAATGTGCTCATTTTGAGTCCTCCACTCAGCTGTGTCTACCGAGAAGAAAAACAGAGCAATTTCTTCTGGGAGAGCCCCACAGTGGACGCATCAGAGCTGCAGTGACAGCTGCAAAATTGTTTTGTTGTTGTGTTGCTAATTCTGCAGTGAGTGAAGGGGACCACCCTGTCTTACTGAAAAAAAAGAAAGGGCTGGGGGGGGTTGGGGAAAGGAAAACAAAACAAAACCCAGAAGCACTTCCAGTTTGTAACAGTGATTGTGCTGCAAGAAGAAAATGAACAGCCAGCAGCCTTACACCTTGGATGGGATGGCACAGGATGGGCATGGGCATGTTTTTGGTGCTGGTTGCTGTTGCCTCACACCTGCAGGAGATCCTTTCTTCTGCTTCTACACTTTAAATTCAACCTCAGATTCAACTTCTGCACGTCGTGAAGTCATTGTATCCCAGCAGTGCCTGGGAGAGATGCTTGCCCTCACACCCTGCCCCCATGCGCGGTTAAATAGCGCAGAGCTCTGTGTGTTAAAGATAGAAACACAAAAAAAAAGAAAAAAAAAATCACTCCTCTCCCAAAACCTCTCTGTATTTTTTTTATCTCCTCGCCTGTGTGCATTTAAAGACAAAAATGAAAAGAAATCCCAGCTCTGCATTGTTTGTGTAGGCTTATGAGCCAGATTGTACTACAGAGCGCACTGATGTGTCTTCCCCTGAGGTATGGAAAGATCTATGTGTGCTAAGCAGGTGTTTTCATTTGTTTAATTGGAGCTGAGTTTAGCACAATATTACAGATAAATGAATTACACATGTTCAGTAATTCATAGAAAGCGATCGCTGTTTTGCTTTGACACTTGTCTTCGGCTCCTCGCAGAGATGGTGAGAGTTGGCCAACGTGGGCCGAGGGCCTGCTAAATCAACCCGCCGTGCGTGTACAAGGAGCACCCGAAACCTGTTTGCTAAGGCAGCCATCGCTGTTTTATCTCTGTTTAAACTGGAACGCTTCACGTTTTGATAGGATCTGGTTTGGACAAGCAAGGCATCCCGGGGATGCTCCTTGCTGCAGGCGCCCGGCGCGGCCTCTGTGTCGGGCGCTCAGGGCGTGCTGCCTTGGGATGAGCAAAACCGGTCGCAGTGCAGCTTCCCCCGTGGCTCTGAGTTGTCCCAGCCCTTGGCCTGCGTCCAGATGGTTAATTACATTGAACTTACCCAAGTTTCCTCCGCGGATTCAATTGTAAACTATTTTCTCGCTCTCTCCCGCCAGCGTTGTATATAACAGTGCTGCGCAGCGTTTAAACAACTGTCACACGCAGCTCCGGGGGCTGTCGGGCGTTAGGCACAGAAAGCCAAAGGCTGCATCAGAACTTGCCGTACAAACTTCAGGGAGAGCATTGTTTGCACTTTTTCAGTCCACAAAGCACTTCAGAGCGGGCACTGGGATTGAGCTCGTGGTCGGAGCAGAAGCTCCCAGCAGAAGGTGCCGGCATTTCAGGCAGGCTGTGAAAAGGCACATTTCCAGGGATGACCCGAACGCCGTGGCCTCCGAGCCTTCCGCCAGCTGGGATTGGGCTGTTAGCTGCTCGCCTCGCTCAGCCAGCAGTGTGTGTGCACCGGGCTCCAGTGCTCCTGCAGCCGCTGGGCTGAGTGCACCCACCGCAGCGCATCACAGGGGGTGAAAGGGAGCTGGAAGCTTGCAGGAGTGTTACTTGTGTGAGCGGCTTCCTGCAGCGCGGTTGTTCTGCCAGAGGCTCCTGGGAATTAACGTGCGTCCAATCCCAGAAGCAATCTCAGAAGGTTTGTGGCGGTATAATCTATAAACTCTTAATTATATATAGAGCTGAGTTAAATAGCTCGAAATGTCGTTAAACTCTTTGTTAGCAAATGTATACTGCAGAGTGCCCATCCCATATGCACACGCACACCCACCCTTTTCCTTCCTTCCTTCCTCGTTTTACACCCATTTCCATCAAGGCTTTGGCTCGTGGCATCCTTCCTTACCCGGGGAGCTCCCGCCCCGCTCCAGCCAACCCCCCACGCCCATCCCGAGGAGGGGCTGCCGTGCAGGTCTCCCCCAGGTCGTACAGCCTGCCTGGGAGCTGATTCTGCCGCTTCCAGAGCTTTAATGAGATGTAAATTGTTTGTGATGCTGCCTTATTAATTGTATTGTAATTCTAAAATCATTTGCTTGTTAATTGTATTTAAATAGCTGCCACTTAGACAAGCAGAAAGTTTCCAGGAAGATAAATGGTTTTCTTGTTTTACCATGTCTGAAGACGGCCCCAGTGACCTGTCAGGGCTGCTCTGACACTCCAAAGTGGAACAGTCACCGTGTTACGTGTCTGCTGGGAGCCCTTCGTGCCTGGAGAGCAAAATGTGGAGAGGGTTGGGAGCGTGGGGTGGAGATAGCTGGGAAGATTTTGAGGTTTTGTGGATGGTGCAGGTCGGATTTTGGGGGATGCTGCAGATCAGAGTTTGTGGGATGCTGTGGATGCTGCTCCAGCTCAGCAGTCCAAGCCAGGGCAAGGTCCTGATCCTCAGCGCCTCCAGGGCTCTGCTGTACACGTGTTGAAATCAATGTTGAGATTTCTCTTCACTCCAGCTGAGCAACACAAGGTCCCCGCTGACCTGAGCTCAGCTGGCCTTAAAGCTGATTTCGATGCGGCATGGTTGCTAGCCTTGGCGTGGAGCAAGCTACACCACATCAACTGTACTTCTGTTGTATTTGAAATGCTGTCCTGGAAAACGAAGAATAATCTCTCTGCCTCAGTCCGTTCTCTCCTTAGATGGACTGCACCCTCCCGTCCACGTTCCCAGCTCCAGGTCCCAGCTGTCCCCGCTGGCACCGGATCCCTGCTCCCTCTCTGCCCCCTCTCCCAGTGATGCTCCGCGTTCCCTTTGTTTTCTTTTTTGGATCTTTGTTGTGTGGCAGGAGCAGTCATAATAGCTAATAGTTAGCAGTTCAATAGCACTCTTCACCTTCGGAGCAATTTTAGGCATTAAATCACTGCAGCTCTGCTGGCAATATTACAATATTGACTTGTTACTTCACCAGTGTCACCGAGGCAGCAAAAGCTGCGTTTTTATGGAGGCCAAAATGGGGTCATTTTTTTTTTTTAGAGCATAAAATTGGCAAAAAATAAAATTTTCTCCTAGGCTGACACTTTGTTTGCCAAATTTCAGCATAGAGCCAATTTTTAAAGCTGAGTAATAAACACCTGAAAAGTTCTGGTTTATAATGGCAGTGCTGAAAAGCCATTAAATGAATGGCTCCGCTATAACACAAGAAAACCCTCTTAAACTGCTGAAAACCCTATAAAAGCTGGACGGAGCCTTAGCGAGTGCAGCCTCGCCTCTGAGCCCGGCATTTAGAGGTACAAAGTGGATCTGGAGGGAATCTTACAGGGACTGGATGGCAGATGATGAGGGGCATGTCTTCTATCTACTGCGTGGAAATGGCTCTTTCCCTGCTGAGCAGCGTGGCAAGGCTGGGAGCTGAGGTTTTGTTCCCATCCCACCCGAGCATCTCACCATGCCTACTCCATTGGGACAGTGGTGGATGCCAGGTGGGGAGGATGGGGACGGGGTTCGCTGGCACACACGTGTGTGCACGTGGCACATCCCTGTGAGCATCCTGCATGCAGACATCTGAGGGCAGGGTACCAACCCCGCGTCCCCAGGGCAGCACCCAGCTCGGGGCCTGCCCTCCTCCCAGCCCAGCTCTGCTGTGAAACAGAGCAGCGAGAGCTGTGTAATGAAACAGCACGATGACCAGCAAAAGAAATGGATAAATTAAGGAACAGCTATTAATGTGCCAAGCCAAGATGTGTAATTATACCGGAGGACTTTTCCAAACTAATACGTGTTAAAGGTGTAAACCTATTAAAGAAGAGATTTTTCCGTACGGGGAACTTATGTAGATAGAAGGATTTACACTGTATTTTATTCTTGTATTATAAGGTATAAGGAACGTTCGAGCAAATCCAGTCATTCCTATTATTACAATATCATACGTTTTTCATGCCATTTTATGTGGTTCTTCAAAAACTTTGGCACTAATTCCCTTTATATTGTGAGGAATTTTCTTTTAAAAACAGAATTATTTTTCTCAAACAGTTAATTAGAGTTTGAACTTCAAATGCAGTACTTTTTCCTCCCAAGAATGAGGGTGTTAGATCCATTGTGCTGGCCAAATTACAGTTTGGATAGTTCCATTCTCTCCGCTTTATCACCCGGCAGCTCCATTGGAGTGAGGGGTTTGGTGCCTCAGGTGTCCCACGTTCCTTCAAGCCCTGCGTGGCCAAACTGCTGCCACGAGGCGCTGCACACACGGCTGCATTCAATGACAGAGCATTGCTGTCTCCTCACCGAGTGTAAATAGTGGATTTCCTCCTAGAGATGGATTTTTGGGCAGATCTGTGTGGGAAGAGGCCGTGAGTCACAGCCCTGTGCCTGCAGACGGCAGCCCCCTCTGCCCCGGGGAGGCAGGGCAGGGCAGAATGATGCCCTTGAAGCCAGGCCCCATTTATTTGGGAATGGGCAAGGATCATGGCATTGCAGGGCACTGCAGGGAATATCTGGGTCATTCACCAGTCCCATAGGGTAACCAGGAGTCATCTCAGGGGCCTTCTTCCTGGCTGGCTGTGAAAGTCACGTTGCACTGATGGGCTTTGGGGTTTGGGAAGCGCAGTGGTGGAGCATGAGGACCACGGGGTGTGATCCCAGCCCTGCTGCTGGGATCCCAGCACCTGTCTGACCCTGAGGGCTGTTGCCTGAGCACCTCTTTAGGAGGTAACTGAAGTTGCCGTGATGCTTCTGCTAAGTTAGCTTTTTAAAGAAAAGATGAGTAAAAGCCCTTACCTCCCTTCCAAAAAAAAAAAAAAAAATAACAATAGAAGAAGTATCTTTCAGTGTTGAGGAAAACTCTTACTATGAGCCAGCTAAATATACTGTATCACAAAACCTCAGGGACCACTGAAACGAGAACAGTGGCCCCATTACCGCTAAGGAGGTGTTTTATAGAAAATACGCCGACGTGCTTTCCCAACAGAGGGAGTGAAAAACGGCAGAGTGCCCAACCGTAATGCCACCGACAAGCCCCAATGTACAGCTTGGCACTCCTGGGCAGCGTGTGAGTAAGCTGTGCCACGGGCTGACAGGCGTTTTTACGTAAAGGGGTCCATATTGCATCAGGTCTATTCTCACTTAAATCTGCAGTGATATAGGTGTGGGTGCAGGTGTGTACACACCTTGCTGTGCAAGCAAGAGCGGGGGTTTTAGGAAGGTGTCTTCTAGAAGGGTGACCGATAGAAGGCTGTTGTGTAGAAGGGTGACTTTGAGAAGGGTGACTTTGAGAAAGATGTTCTCTCGTGGGGGTTGTCAGGAGAGCTGAAGAAGCGTCGCACCCCCTGGCCATCGGAGGGAGGCGGCCATGAGAGGCAGTGCCCTGTCACTGTGCTTGTCAGCCCGTGTCCCTGCCCCGTAGCAGGAGCAGGGCAGGATCTGCTCGGTGCAGCTGGTTGCTGAGGAGTTAATACTTCGCAGGCACATGTGCGTGATTGACATTTGTTTTGTTGATGTTGCGTTCTGTTTCTTTTCTTACCATGGCAACTTTAACATCATGACAAAACACCTACTCTTCCTCTTGGAGCCATAGCTGTTGTCATGCCCAGTAGGTTATTTTGGTATACAGTGGTTGATCTCTTAAGGCAGAGGTGTTGCCATCTCCTCCCAGATAGCACCTCCAGTATTTCCTCCCATCAGAAGGAATCTGTGGTTCTCTCTGCGTGAGCCCCGTGTTCCGACCCAGGGCGAAAAACAGAGTTGAAATGGAAAGTGCAGCATTTCCTCGGCTGTACGTGACACAAATGCTATCTCACATAATTAAGGAAAGTAACGGAGAACAGTTAGCAGTGATTGCCTTTCAATACATTGTGTACTTTGGGGCAGAAAAATAATTTATGAATAATGCCCGTGCACACTTGGAACAATTTGCGCACTGTGCTGTGAGCGATGCGGGCCTGCTGGTAGGAGAGCGTGCTAATAAATTTTACTTTGTGGCGGAAACAAGAGATTACAGTTTATTAGGAAAGGAGACGGCAATGTATTAAGATCAATCAAAGACGAACGCAGGGCAGAAACGTCGCCGTGTTTATTTATTTATTTGTCTGCCTCACAGCGCGAGGAGGTGCGGCTGTATGCGGTTCGTTGTTTACCTGTGCTGTTTGATTCATTATTAATATTTTTATGTTTAGAGGGAACCATAATTTTGCTGAAATGTCTTCCATAACTCCTGCACAATCATATTCATAACTCACCTGAATGTTGACACATCCTGCTGTGTATATATAAATTAACTGGTAACACTGGCATTATAAAATGATGCATTAAATGAAGATGTGAGTGGTAATTTAAAGCCATGCCATGAAGTGAAATTTAAGCCATTGTACAGCAATGAGGGGATTTAAGGAGCCTTTTTCATGCAGAATTTGCAGGGCAGTAAGGGAAACGACAGTTTCTCATGCAAAAAGAAGAAGTGCAACAGGGACACAAACATTACTGAAATGTTAATTGCTTCGATGTTCTGTTTTAGTACAGACATCGTCAGCCTAGAAGTCACTTTTCTGCTTGAATATATTTTACCACGAGAAATATTTTACCGTGAGAGTATTAGCTAAGATTATTAAAAATGACCAAAAATGTTTACTTTGTACTTTTTCTCAGTGCTTTGTGGATAGTAAGTTTCACTGTTTCCTGTTTAGTCAGTTGTTTTCCCCATTTGTTTTCATAGGTCTTTCAAACAGCAGCAAGGGAAAATGCAGCAGTCTCAAAACAGGAAAATGTGATTTAACCCCACAGAAATGGGCCTGGGGATCCAGGAGTGGGAATAGTAACCGAAATGCCCTTTTCCCTTGGAACTGCCGACGGCAGCTTGCTCTCAGTCTGACCTCCCTCCCTGCCCCGTGTTCCTGGCTTCCACGTGGGCCGATGCCTGCAGAGGTCTGTGGGTGAGGTGTGCAGGGAAAGCAGCAGCAGAACGAAACCATTTCTTCCGCTGTGTTCATCTTTTCACGTTGGTAGCCTCTGGCTCAGCCCTGGGAGCCTGGTGTCTGTGCTGTACTCCAGTGATATCTTTCCCTAGGTGTTGATACTGCCACTCGGTGCCTGTCTGATCTCGCGGGCACGCAGAGCCAAATGGCCACCTTGCCTGCCACGCTCCTTCCCTGTTATTTTTAATTGGCTATTTTATGTCTTCTGCTTCGGACATCCTCGTCAGATCTGATTGTGTCTGTCTGTGATGACTCTCCATAATTGAATGGAATTAAAGTGGGAGTTTATGGTTCTTCTCGGTCTTTTAAAATATTTGCTGGCTTAGAAACGCATTATATTTCATAGTGACCTTACTTAGCAAGTGCTACCATCTCCGTTACTGAGGGAATAGACCAAAGTTTTTAGCTCTCAGCAGATGTTGGCTGAGCTTGCAGGTATGAAGCTTTTATCTGAAAGGGCATAAAATGCTTTAAAAATACTGCTTGCAGGCTCTGTGGGCAGCACTCAGTGCTTAGGCAGCACCTTTCATTTCCCAAATGTTTGGCAAACGCTGGGCCAGAGTACACCCTGAAATGAGCAGCACAGCCATCCCTGTTTGGCAGCCGAGGAGGCGAAGGAGTTCAGGCCTATGAAATGGAAGTGGTGCTGCGAGCAGCTCTCAGGAAGCGGGGCCTGTGGGACAGAGCAGGGCGTGCGGGACGGAGTGGGGTCTGCACGACGGAGTGGCAGTTCCCAAAAGCAAAACACCTTTGGGAGGCTGGACGCAGGCTGGCAGTGCTGCCGGTACCGGAGCCAGGCCGCGGCCGGGCCGGCCAGCTGGCAGCATTGTGCGTGTGCCGCTGGGTCGTGCTCTGCATTGCTCGTGCAGGGAGAGGAAGGCTCCAGGCGGGGTTGTGAGCCTCGCAGCATCCCTTTTTTGTTCAAGAAGCCCTAAGAGAGAGGTTTTTTTTCCAAACGGAAGCTGTGAAGCATGCTGTGACCGCAGCCTGCAGGGACCGGGAGCACCTCCAGCCCTCTTGTTGCCCGTTAAGGCGGCTCCCATTCCTCCGTCACGGTGTGAGGGGTGGGCGATGCAGCTGCAGGGATGCTCCCGGCAGCGGGATGTGGTCTGCGGGGGAAACTGCTGAAAGGTTTAATCCTGTGTGCTCCCCAGCAGAGTTAGAGTTGCTTGGGATCACTTTGAAGTCCAGGACGGGAGGGATTCTCTTCAGCGCAGGCAATAATTATTACGTGCTCGTGGCACGCATTGCTGATGTATATTGCTGTTAAATGCCCGGTGTGTTGGACGTGCGCGTGGCATTTTGCTGGCTGTGCAGCTGTGTACTGCCCACGGATACGCGCTGCTCCCGTGCTCCCACCCGCTGACCTGTGGTGCGTGTGCCCCTTTAAGAGGCCGCCGCTCTCTGATTCATGCAGGCTGCTGCTGGCAGATTTAGGGTCTTGCAAAAGATGCCCTTAGTCCCTTATTAAATATTCATAAGAGGGTGGGGTCACATTTTTGTGACCTGAAAAAAATCCCATTAATAAATCTGTTATCTGACACAAAAACACTTTAGGGTGGAAAGCAATCCGTATCACATCCCACTTAACCATCAGATCACAAGTTGTCAGTAAATTGCGTCCTTTGTCTTCGCTTCTTGTGAGGTTCTTTAGCAGCATAGCTAATGGGGCTATTGTCTACCAGCCCCTGACTCCTGCAAATAAAGTGCTCGCTGCCTGGGGACCGCGGCCGTGCGGCTGCCGGCGTTGGGCTACGTGTGCGTGCAGCGTCTGCAGCAGCCGTGTGCTCGGGAGCGATGTGAAATACAAAACAAGACTGCAGTAGCGGGGAAGATTTGACCAAATAATGCAGCCTGAGGCACATAGCTATAGGGCAGGAGAAAATCGGTGACGATGGGAGTCCCTGGGCTGGAAATGGCACGAGGACGGGTTTTGTGTGTGCGCTTTGGGGGCAAGAAAAGTATTGCTTTGAGCTGTCGAGCAGAAGAAAGCTTTCTGTGTGGTGAGGCGTCCTGTACCCAAACCTCCCCTAAATGTGGCAGTAAACAAGGCGGCTGCCGAGTGCTGTGCCCTGGTCTGGGCATCCCAGTGCCCTGTGGGGCTTTGTTGAGGGAGACCGTGGGGGAAGATGCTGTGGGCATCCCAGTGCCCTGGGATGGGTTCCTTGCTGCCTTGCTGGGCCTGAAGGGAAGGTGTTCCTGTTTGCAGGCCAGGTGCGTGAGCTGGGCTTAACGCAAGCTCCTGCTGGAGGCTTCTCGTTGTAGCGTGCTTTGTATTAAAAGTCTTGCCATGGTTTTTCATTTTGTG
Organism: Oreortyx pictus; assembly: GCA_036925125.1. Classification (NCBI taxonomy): domain Eukaryota; kingdom Metazoa; phylum Chordata; class Aves; order Galliformes; family Odontophoridae; genus Oreortyx; species Oreortyx pictus. The sequence goes on from JAUPFR010000015.1 coordinate 3,670,963, forward strand.
GCGTTTAAAGTCGTGCAGAACAACTGCTGGGAGAGAGTCACAGCTACTTTTCAAGAGAAAGTTAGGTGGAAGGAGAGCTGCTCCTCCAGCTCATCCTCGTTCCCGCTGCCCGCTCGGAGCGCTGCGCTAGCTGCCACTTCGCTCCCCCCCGCCCTCCCAGCGCGTTGCCGGCACCCACGCCCCACAAAATAGCTTTATTTACGGGGTGGGGGGGGCCGCTTTTAAACACGTCCCGGCTCCCCACGGGCCGGGCCGGGCAGCAGCACCGCCGCCAGCCACCGACCGCGGCACAGCCGGCAGCAGCGGCAGCAGCAGCAGCAGCAGCAGGTCAGAGGGCGCGGAGCGTCGCTCGGGAGGAGGGCCGCGCCCGGGGTGCCCCGTTCCGGGGCGGGGTGTGCGCGGCGGCGCGGGGCGGGGCGGGGCGGCGGGCGGCGGGGCTCCGCGGCAGCCCGGGAGCACGGCGCCGCCACTCCGCCCGCGGAGCCTCCGCGCCGCCCGGCCCCGGCCCGCTCCATGGCCCGTCCGCCGCCGCCGCAGCCCAGGTGGGTGCCGAGCCCCGGCCGGGGCCGCGCCGGGAGCCGCGGGAGGAGGGTCGGGGCTGCGGCGGGACCTGCGTGGGGAAAGACGGAGTGGGGGAGGAGGTGGGAGGGTTTGGGGGGGTGGTGGGGGGGGGGAGGTTGCGAAGTGAGCGGACGGCGCGGCGCGTTTGCGATTGATTTATTTTTCCTTGTTTTCACTTTCCTCTTTTTTTTTTTTTTTCGTGAAGAATCCTGCTTTTTTATTATTATTATTATTATTTTATTTTTTTTTCGCTTCTTTTGTTCCGCCGTTCGGGGTCGGAGCGGTTCCGCCGCTCGCGCCGTAGTTTTGAAGAAGTGCGCTCGGAGCGCTCCGGCGGAGCCGGGATCGGGCCCCGCGAGTCCGCCCTCGGTCCGGGCAGCGCGGAGAAGGCGGCTCCGAGGAAGTGGGTGGCGAGTTCGGAGCAAAGTGCACGCACACTCTTCCTCTCCGCCGTTAACTCCTTCGGAGCCGGCCGGCCCCGGCGCGGGGTTGGGACGACGACGACGAGTCGGGTGGCAGGAAATGTGAATCACCCGCGGTGACTCAGATGTGTTTACCGAAACGAAACGGTCGGATCTGCGCTGGCAGCGAGCGCTGCGTTGCGGAGTGCCGTAAATGGGCCGAGTTGATCGCTAGTAAGAAGTGAGGTACGGGGCCGGGGTCGGAGCGGGGCTCGGTGGCGGTGCCCGGCTCTGTTCGCAGCTGCGGGACGTGTCAAGTTAGCGGCACTTCTGTTCGCTTTCTTGAACGTCGGGGCTGAACCGCATGCTTTTCGCGTGAAAACACCGCTAAACGCGCGGCCGCTGGGCTGAGAATCGCCTCGTACGGATGGTGATTCCCTGCTCGGGAGGCAGCCCGCTCCGGCCGTGGGAGTGCTGCTGTTGGAGGGCTGAGCCGTGCGGCTCCAGCCCCGCTCCCATCGGCCGCCTGCGCCCAGGGGATGCTCGGCCTGGAGCGCGACGGAGCCGAACTGCGAACTGATTGGTCTGACACTTTATAATCAAAGTTGATTTATCGTTCATTAGTAGTGCATTAGCCCTTTCAGACAAGACAGTTATTTGTGTAGCGGCCTGTCAAACAAAAGAGCGCTAGCACCTGTCATTTCTAAACCATGAGATAAAGCGAGCAGATATTAAGATAACGCGACCAGGAGCACCCCGGAACGAGGTAAAGTTGTGGCAGTTTCCCTTTCGGGGATGGGGTTGCAGGGGCACGTGGGGTCCCCGAGCGGGGACAGGTGGCAGCCCCGGCTGCAGCCCTACGTGGGTTCTGTCGGATGGGGGTTAGCGGCGCGGCGAGATGGAGGCACTCGTGTTTTGTCCCTGGCTCCTTCCTCCTCTTCCCAGTGGGCAGATGTCACGCGACGATGCTCTCGCTGGCAGGGGTTAATTATATGAAAACTTGATGACATCACGGCAGAGCTGTGAGAATGTCAAAATACATCTGCTGCCATATTCAGACATATTGCTCTCTGCTCACCCCCCCCCCCCTTACCAGCTCCCCTACCCTTCTTGAAAGGGAATGATCTCATGACATAAAACAGAAAACAACACAAGTGTCAAAAGAAAACAAAATTAGTGAACTTTTGTCTGCCACCATAGAAACGAGGATTAACTTATGTTATTCCAGAGCGTGGAATGGAGACTATCTGCATGGGGATATATAGTGCATTGTCTTTTGTGAATTTTCATTTGACAGGGATTTTGGAGGCTGTGATCTTAATTAAATCTCAACTGACTCAAATAATGCATCTAAAGGCACGCAGTGTTGCGTAACCTTGCTGAGTTGGTAAACCATAAATCATCAGAAAGCTTATGATAGGAAGGGCTGCTTTTGAATTTTTTTTTTTTTTTTGTTTGCTACAGTTGTTATTTTTTTCCCCTTGTTTAACATCCACCAACTGCGCCGTGGCGGCCTCCCTGTCAAAGCAGCAGTGATTTTGGCTTAAGGAAAAAAGAAAAAGGCAAAGCTGTGAGATGCGCTCTGACCGGTCACCGAGCCGAACCGAGGAGAAGCTATAAATAAAACGGAATTGATAGGGGAGGAATGAGCGAGCACAGTGGGCTGCCCTGGGAGCTGGGCTGTCCCGGTGGGTCCGGGCTGTCCCGGTGGGTCTGAGCAGTGCAGCTCCATCACTGGGCTGCAGCAGCCCTGGCTGGAAGGCTCACAGCTGGATCCGTGCCCTGCTGGACTGCCCTGTGAGCAGGTTGAGTTCATTTCAGTCGCCTGTAAGGGAGAAAACGGCCGCAACAGTTGTGTGCGGTGTTTCAGAGCGTGTTTTGAGGCGTCGTCGGAAGTGATGTGCAGCAGTTAGAACGCTGCCTAAGCCCTCGCTCTAACCTGGAGCTGTCGAGCACCGATGCTGCTCAGATAACTCGTGGTGTTCCTAAAACGCTGCAGCTCGATGAATTGCTGCTTCAGCTTAAAGCGCTCTGGCTGTGTTCGTGGTGGCATGGCCCGGGCAGCTGGAGGCGAGGTAAGGGCGAGGGCTCCGTGCGCTGCGGGCAGCCCGGTGCCCCGGCACACAGCTTGCTCGCTGCTGGGCTGTCTCCCTCGGATGGGCAGAAGCAGCAGCAGGGCGGGTTCTGTCACCACCTGCAAAAGTCGGTGGTGGGAAAGTCCTGACACCGCCAGCTCAATTTGTTATTGTTTGGTGGAAGGCTTGGCTGGTTGGAAGCAGTTTGTTTGTTTTATTGAAAGCAGAACTGCATTACTGGAAACTACTTCGCTGCAGTTCAGTTACAGTGTCCTGTGCTGTTCTGTGTCTGTAAGGTGCTTCCATGCTCAGCTCTGCTTTCCAGTGACGAGCAGAGGGCTGAGGCCGCGCTGAGATTTTGGACAGAAGCAGCTCTGGCAAATATCTCTCCCCAATTTTTTTTTTCTTTTTTTTTTTTTTTTTCCCAGCTTTTCCTTTTTTTTTTTTTTTTTTTCCTTTCTTTTCTTTTTTGCCTTTCCAGCGCAGTTTCCTGTGCTAGAAGGAGGATCTGTAGGGCTTGTGCTGAGGTAGAATGAATGGCAGGAGTAGCAGAGCGAGCGCTGCACAAATAAGTGGCGCTGCTAATTGTGCCCTGCACTAGTTTGGGACGGATTTGCCCTCAGTGATTAGGTAAGGTGCTGTTGTTTGGGAGGGACAGCAGCCCCCTCCCCAAACTGACAACGGGTTTTAATTTTTAAGCTTTATCTCGCCCTTAAATCTGAAACATCATTGTTCAAATAACTGAGAACAAGGTAAACCAACAACATCAAAAAGGTCGGCTTCTGTGATTTCTCAAGGGCTTGTTATTTTGTACTTTCCAATTCTATTTGATGTCTTGACAAAACAAGATGACACAAGGGAGAATACATTAAATTTTGATTTTCATCTAACCTGTTACAGTCGTGGCAGCTTAATTTCTTGTACTTTCTCCCGAAGACGGCTCTTTGCACAATTACTCTAATTGCCACGCCGCGATATGAGACGGTTTCTTTGCAGGTTCCCCATTTGCCTTGATTTTGCCAGGCGTCTGTGTCTTTCTTTTTCTTTTTTTTTTGGGGGGGGGGGGAGCACGTTCTGACCTTTCACACGGCGAGCCCGCTGCTTGGAGTGCGTCTTCATTAGAACTAAATCAGCGAACGGCAAGATTGTCACAGAAGCAACTGATGTTTTCTCATTAGAATCTAATTTGCAGCGTCGCGCTTAGCTGCGCCGTGCGGCCGTAGGTGCCTGCGTTAGGTGTGAAAAGCTGCACGTTTCCGAGCCAGTGAAGTTTACGAGTGTTAGGAAGGCAGTGCTGGCAGGCACGGCTCGCAGCCTGGCAGCGCTGCAGCGGGGCACGGAGCAGTGGGAGCTGCCCAGGGGGCCGGGCTGCCCTGGCACCGAGCGGTGCCCCACGGTGCTGCTGCTGCTTCCCTCACCGCCTTTTATTGTTTCATTGGACGCACTAGTGAGCTAGCGTGCAAACGGAAGGAGTCTGGCAGGGCGATGGAGCTCCCAGTGCTGGGGTGAGAGGAGGTTTTCAGGGCTTTCACGGGCTGTAGGGGTATTTTGGGTGTTTCTAAGCAGGGTTGCTTTTGGTTTCTTTCAGGGCAGTGTGGCAGCGTATTGCTGATCTCACGTTTCCTAAACACTTGGGAAAATAAAATAATGATTTGGGGTGTTTTTGTTTTTTTTTTTCTTCTTGTTTTCTTTTTAATATTTTTAAACCATTGCAAAACCTGCTAGGAATTGTGTGCTGCAGGCTGCGATTTTCCCTTTTGTGACGGAGCAGCAAACAGAGATGGTAACTTTCTGAGATGTGAGGAGCGATGGTGGTCATCTCGAGGCTGAAATCATTTATTAAACGAGTGTGTGGTTGTGTGCATTCCGGTTTAGCGTGTATTTGACAAACGTCAGATGCAGGGAGGATTTAATTTATGTAAACTTTATATTTTTATGCAAATTAAATGGGTATTTATTATAGCAGAAACAATTATCCTGGCACTTAGTGAGAAGCCTGGTATGCATGAGAAGTGGTAGATAAGATCAGATGTTTCATGCTGTAAACAAATATGAAAATATCCCCAATTTTGCCTTCGCTGGAAGTGAGCAGAGAGGAGAGCAGACATCCTGAGGTGCCGGCAGTGCCAGGACAGCCCATCCCGCTGCCTTCCGCGGGTCGCAGGCGGATCTTCCCTCCTGAGACAATACAATAAACAACATTAGAATAATAAAATAATAAAATGCTAATTTAATTTTAAAGAGGCTTCCGCCCCCCACCCCCCCCCTTTTTTTTTTTTTTTTTTAAAGTAGGGAATCGCATTGTTACGGAGAGAACAGTTATGCTAATGACGGAGTGCTTAGCTGATTTCACGTTAATCTAATAAACATTACCTGTCTTAATGCGTTGTTGCGGTATCACGGCAAAATAACCGAATCTAAAAGTGAGATCCCACTTTGCATAATGGCCCAGAATTGCAGCTTCTGCCTGCACGGTTCTTTTCGTCGGCGTTTTTTTGGCTGTTCTTTGCAGGCTGACGTCTCATGTCACAAAGGTTTCAGGCTCAGGGTGCTGTGCTCAAAACGCTGTGCTCTGCTTTGTGGCACCGTGCTTCTCCCTCTGCCAGCGCGGCTGTGCTTTCTCTTCTGCTGTGACACGAGCACAGCTACTTTGCATTCTTTCGGTCTAGAATATATATATATATATCTTTTTTTTTTTTTTTTTTTAACATTGCAAAACGTGTCACACGTAATAGCTTTCTAATAAGGCAGCTGAGCGAACTGTTCGGGTCTGCTTTCCTGGCAGCCTGACGCCTTTAACCGCTCCTCAGCCACTCGTGCTGTGCTGGGCTGCGTTCTGCTCCGTGTCACTTCCATCACAAAATCTTTAACTGAAGAATTGCCATTTGGAAATGCAGGGTGCCTGCTCCGAGGACTTGCTGAAATCGGGCGTGAGCAGACAGCTCGGGAGAAGGGGATTTTGTGGCGGAGCTGCTCTCTGTGAATTGAGGAGATGCTCCCCAGCTTCCGTGCGTGTCTGCTAGCAGCTGACAAGGCCGCCACCGCATCCAGCAGCGAAGGCACGTTGTGTGAAAATGGCATGCTTGCTTTCCTTTTTCTCCACTTCACACAAGATTGAACTCCTTGAAATTATTTGGCTAGTATTTGATTGTATTAATATCAGAGAAAACGGGGGAATGTAGGTGCCTGAATAGGTCTAAATCATTTTCATCCCCGTGACCCTTGTCTGCGTGGCAGTGACAGATGCATCCCAGCAGTAGTCCCTGGTGAAGTTAAAGGTGAGCTTGGCCCAAGTTGTGCAACTTTTCCTCGGGCAGCCTCGCAAGGAGGGCTCAGGGAGGGGAGGGGGCAGGCGGGTTTGGGGGACCTGGAGCCGTAGCAGAGGGACCCAGGAGACAGAGAGTGGCTGAAAACAATTGTGAGTATTAAAGACGTTTTTTGCCGTTGCTGGTATTAGCATGTCAGCAGGTCTGTACTAGCACAGCTCCGAAAACTGACTTGCAGCTGTATTTTTACCTTTGCTGCCAGGTTGACGTGCAGCTGGGTATCTACCACACCCCATTGTTATCAGTCAACAATACCTAAAGTGCTTCGTTAATCATATCAATAACAACAATCGTGTTTCATGTAGAAAACAGAAATAAACAACGGGGGGAGGGGGGGAGGAAAGATTGATTTCTGTTCTGCATGCTAAGTTAGTATTCTTTAAATATATCTGCCAGTACTTTAATTTGAACTTCAACTCCCCGAAGGCAGTAAGACAGAATTATTTTAGTTCTTCATAAACTGCCTTCTGTGATTCATTGTTAACTCATAAAACACACTCATTTTCATGTAGTTAAACAGTTAAGCCATTTTCAAAGTTGGTTTGTAATTTTTTCTGGCAACACGTTTAAGTTGACATCTGAGAGATAGAAATCTGAAATTAATTTATAGCCTTCAGTTTAGGTTTCGTTTACTATCGGACAAAATATCAAAAATAAAGATTTTTGATCTCACGTAATGTGAAGTATATTGCGCAGTATCTAAAATAAAGCTTAGTTTTGACTGAATACACTCAAAAAGGGACCTATAAATATTAGAGAGCCGTAGTTAAGAACTTACATGACTGTTTTAAATACTATTGATTTAAACCACTGGCTAGATTTTATGAATCAAAGTGTAATTTCCAAGCTTTGGCTATATTTCTCATCGCTAAAGCACTCTCTCTGGTGTGCCTTTAGCAGCTTTCCAGACATTCAACACGGGATTAAATGATAGTAGTTACAATGATCAATAGGTTAAGACCGGTACAATCACTCTTACCGCTAATGACCTCGGTAGTAATGGGTAATAAAGTGTGGGCTATAATAGCCTATTGCTGGAGCTGCATGCCCTTTGATTCCTGGTATTACTAGGGACTAGCTACATGAAAAAGTTGGACGTTGGGAGTTAAGAGAGTGGATATATAGGCCATCATTCTTAACTATTTAAGGTCCTCCAACGGTACGTGTGCCCATGCTTGTCTGCGGCGCGTGTTAACACGTTGCTTTCGGGGTTGTTTGGATTTCTGTGCCGAAGGGCTCTGGAGGATGCTTCCACCATGAGCCGGGGCACGAGCTCTGGGGAAGCGCGGCTGCCGCCTGCTCTGACAAATGAGGGGCAGGGCCTTCTTGGAGTCGCAGGATGGGTGTGAAGATGCGGTTTCAGCTGGTAAAACGAGGTCGAGCAGAGCAGCGCAGACCTGTGTTCCTAGGTGGGCCTTGTTTACGCGCAGATTTGTGAGTGTTTGTACACACGTAGACGCGTTGCTTCCCTCCCCGCTTAAGCGCCGCTGCTTGAGCGGAGCGTGAGCAGCTGGGAGATTCTTCACCGGAAGGTACGTGGCCGCCGTTCAAAGGCAGGGCCGAATCCTGAGATGTGTCCTGAGATAAACGTGCAAAAAAGCCGTGGAAGTGAATGGGAGTTGTCTCCGCATAGCTGCTGGCAGAATGCGGCCCTGCGTATTAATCACCCGCGTGTAGGGTTTACAGCACCCCACCCTATTCCTGTCTGTATCCCTGCTTGTCGTCATAAATCTGAGCGAGGAGTATTTGTGTTGTCTATCTTCCAAGAATGGCACAGAAAACATACTTAAACATGCTTCCTTTTCTGTTTGCTCGGCCCAACTTCAATGGAAGGTAGTAGAAAACCCCAGGGTAAAGCAAACTTCTCCGGGGACGGGAATAACGAAGGTGAGCCGTGCTCTGGGGCGAAGATAGTGACTACAGCATTTAACGAAATCATTTTCTGCTCCCAGAAAAGTTCTGAGCAGAGTACGGATTCAGGTCCTCTGAATTAACGGGATCGTTTATGTGCCGAGGGCTCGGTGCCCTCGGAGCTCGGGTTGGTGGCTCTCCCGTGGGTGCAGCCCGTGGCTTCAGTCCTAGAGGGAGCTGAGTCTGTCCCATCCTTCAGTGTCTGTTTCTCAACCTTCACACCTGCGTGCCCCAGCGTGGGACGTGGGGGATTCACTGCGGGCCGCGCTGGCGTTAATGGGATGTCAGTTTGCTGGACGTGTGTGCAGTGTGTTTTGTAGGCAGGGTCTGGCCCCGGCGCGTGACACATACACAACAACACTGCGCGATGTGCACCGTGCGTACGTCTGACCTTCAGGAACCATTTTTAGTTCATCAAAATTAGTGATGCTGAGAAATCAGGACATCAGTGCATAATGACTGTGAAATTAGGAATGAGAGCTTGCTATGCAAATGACAGGACAAATCATGTGAAAAAGTCAAGATAAACTGCATATTAAGACATTATGTTACATAAAATTAATACTGCATTTCTCCCTTGCTTACTGGTACCTTGGAAGATTTTTTTTTTAAACTCCTTTATCTTCAGATCAGCTATTGTCTGCTGATTTTTTAAAAAGTGGTGCACAGAAAAAGTGCTAAACATGTTATTACCTTTTATTGTAATACGGGAGATGACAGGAGATCCTTTTTAACAAAGTATATCCTTTACTGCTTTTAGTTTTGTGCTGTCACGTATTTGATCTGAAACTATAGAAAAGTAAAGGGCTTAAATATTACTGTTAAAACTCAACGGGTTTTGTCTTTTCCTCTATTGTTTTTTTTTTTTTTGTTTTGTTTTGCTTTTTTTTTTTCCTTCCTTTTCTTTCCCCTTTTTGGGGTGGAGGATAGAGGGGTGGCTTTCTGGGGAAATAGTCTTCTTGCGTTACTGGGGCTGACAAAATGGTTCTCATGTAGTCTGCAAATTAAACACAAGTGCAGTGATTATTTTGAATAGCTAAATTACATTCTAGAAAGCTTGCAGAATTCATAGCATTGTCATTAGGTATCCGCTTGAATACAATTTGTGTAACCTTGGCCAAGACAGCCTGTCATTTTAATGTCAGTGTTTTATCTGAACAAGACATCATCCTTTCAGATACAGTGTACAGGTTCCTTGCAAAGATGCCCGTGCAGAAACGTGTTAACAGTTGCAAATATGAAATGCTATCAAGTTCATCACTGTAGCTGTTTGTCACTGAAATGTCATGGAAAGCGGCTTTTAATGGTATCTCACATAATATGAAAGAATTGAAGACATCTGTATGCTGGGTGAATGTGGAATGGTAAAGACATCGCAGTAGGGCCTTTCTGTTAAAATTGCACAGGAGTGTAGTGCTGTTATTCACATCACTGAGCCTTCCTTCAATTTTCTTAAAAAAAACCTGGCATAACAGGGCCTAGATCCCATCAGCGTGGGATACTCGGCTCTTGGATTTCTGTGTGGCAAGGAGGGGCTTTCCGGGAGGGAGAGCTCTGAGCTGACAGTTCCTTGTAAAAATAAATAAATCCAAACAGGTTTCGCTGTATTGCTGTCTAAAGAATTCCTGTTGTAATTGTGCTCTGCAGAGGGGGAGCTGGGTGTCTGTGGAGGTGTGGGTTCCTCTGTGCTCGGGGCAGGCTCGCAGCAATGCTCCCTGACCACCTCTCTGTGTGCCCTGCAGGTTCCCGTGTCGGTGGCTATGATGACACCTCAAGTGATCACTCCCCAGCAAATGCAGCAGATCCTCCAGCAACAAGTGCTAACTCCCCAGCAACTCCAAGTCCTGCTCCAGCAGCAGCAGGCACTCATGCTTCAACAGGTAATTGCTGTCTTTGCCCGTGGTGGGTGGGGGGGCTTCTCCTGGGGGAAAGCTGCTGCCCTCGTCTCGGGGTCTGTGCCACAGGGCAGCCACGCTCTGAGATGATCCGACTGCTCCTTTGTTTTTAGTTCTAGAAATAGCTACTGGAAACAAATCCAGGGAGCAGTGCTAGGAGCGTTTCCAAGATCAGCTAAATAATACAGCTGCATATTTAAGTGTCAGGACTTCAGCAGATGTCCCTGTTGATTTTTGCCTGCGTCCCTCAGAAAGTATGGTGTGCCCTGATTAATTGGAACAAATGAAGTAGTAGGGTAATGCTTCCCATTTTAGACGTAGGTCCACGTGGGACCATAAAGGACTGTTGAAACAGTGGCAGTGAAAGTGAAGAGGTTTGCAAGCCTTAATCCGTTTAATTTCAGCCAGCGCGCGCCCCGTAACGCGTCGGTGTTTCTCTGTGCCCCGCGTTAACGCATGGCCCTTTCTCAGCTGAAAGTCGGCTGCTGACCCTGGGCTAGTTGTGGGGTTCACCTCGGCCTGGGCTCGTGAGCCAGGCTGGCAGAGCACCCGCTGAGCCGCACCGTGTGCCCCCTGTGTGCTGCCTCCATCCCGCAGCGCGGCGTGCGGCTGGCAGCAGGGAGGAGGAGAGTGCTTCCCAGAATGTCTGTGCGTGTATTGAACAACACTTAATATAGTCAAACCCTATCATTTAGAAAGCATGTGTGTTTCACAACAGAGATTCGCCAGGCTCTCTCAGCAAGGGCATTTTGGCTTTGTTGTTACAATCAAAGGTCATTCCTTGCCTTATTTTAATTAGTTTGTGTAGAAAATGGTATGTTTTTCATCAGTTCATTTTGGAGATTACTTTTCAAACGATAATGCCAAGAATAGTCAGTGTGCACTGAATTTATTGTCGAGTTTCAAACTAAAGGTCAGACCATTACAGATAAAAGGATGCTATTTTTCAAATCACAGTTTGTGTATTACACCAAAAGGGACACTGAATTGGCTCTCCACTTTGTTACTTACCATCTTTCCTTTTCTTTGTAGCAGCAGCTTCAAGAGTTTTATAAGAAACAACAGGAACAGTTGCAGCTTCAACTTTTACAGCAACAACATGCTGGAAAACAGCCTAAAGAGGTACAGACAATACCCATTTTACTTTCAAACCACAGATCCCAGAGGACTGTCTAGTGGCTATTAAACTGTCATTCATCTTATAAATGATTGCACAACTGAACTGACTCTATCGGGTCTCAGCTTTCAGATTTAGAGTTATTGTCCTGTTTTCGCCTGTGTTTTCCTGTGCTTTCCATTTGCTTGCTGCCACATATTTTATAGCTGGGGAGCATGCCTTGATGTTCAGTGTGAGTACTGGAGCAAGCATCTGGACTTGTATCTTGGGAGAGTGCTTTTGGAAGTTAGTTATGTTGTAGAGGGGAGGGGGCAAAGAAGTAGGCCTAGCTATGGGGCCATCCTTTCCAGACAGCGTTCTGTGAGATTTTGAGTTTGGACTTGCAGTTTTCAGCCAGACAGGTTCTGGCTGCGGGCTCCTTGCAGAAGGAACCACGCTCAGGCAGTGCTGTGCGCAGCGAGAGCTGAGATGTAGAGGTAGGACAGGGATACCATCTCGTTGCAGCATGTTGTGCCTGGGGGCCACAGCGTGTTGTGATGCACGATGGCTCCACACCTCGCTCTGATGCGCATCTCCATGGTCCGTGGCAGGAACGGGATGGCCAAGGTGGTTTCTGCCTGTGTGCAAAACACGCCTCTCCTTTCGGAGTGTCTCACTTCATTCATTTTGCTGTGCTAACATTCACTTTTTGCTATAATAACGTGTGAAGGTACCGTGCTGGCATCTGTAGGGAGTTTGAGAGTTCCACCTGACATTGGCAGTGGCCAGTGGAGATCCTGGAAAGCTGCCCCACAGCACGAGGTGCCGTGCGATGCCCTCCGATAGCAGCAGCGGTTAACGTTGCCAGTCGCGGTGCTCAAAGCCTGTTTCTCACCCCCAAAATTTTGGTGGGTCGTGCCACTTGTGCCAAGTTTGGACCCGGAGCGAATTTTTCCAGCTGAGTTATAAACCCCTGAAAACAGAGGGTTTATAATGAAAACGCTGACACAACCTTAGCCATAGCACGCTTACGGGCGCCTCTATAATAAAAAGGGAACAGATTAAAAAGTGTCTAAAATGTAAATCTAAAGGACTAACAGTAATTAAAATGGAAATGGCACAGGGAGGGAAGGCATGTAATTGTGAGATATCACTGTGCAGAATGCTCTCAGCTTTGTTTTGCTGGCTGTTTTTCTAATTCAGTAGGGCTTACTCATCAGTGGCAGTTCAATGCGCGTTAATGACTCTGGGATGCAGGCATCACTCTGGACAAAGAAATGATTATTGTGCGGTCAAAAGAAGTTCAAAGACAAGAAGGGAATTTCAGTTTTTTCCTTGGAGATCCACATTCAAGAGCATATAAATTAAGCCAAATGTTAAAAACCACAGTCTGAAAGCTGACTTCAAAGTCACAACTCTCTAATTAATGAACTGCGAGCTTCAGTTTGGACAAGTCGTGGTTTGATGCGCCCATAAATCAACATGACAGGTCTGTTTCACAGTCTCAGACAGCGCTTGTCATTGAGTCACATCAGATGTAAACACAGCAGAAAAAAGAGGGAATATGAAGGAGGTGCAATTGATCAACAGAATTGGTAAAAACCCACTTTTGAAACGCATTATGCATGATCACAGGAAATGGCGATAGCCTCAAGAGGCTTTCTCCTTCTGCTGTTGCTTTTTTGAATCAGATTTCTAACAGCCTTCAAAAGGGAGAATAAGAATTATGGAGCTTCTCCCCTGTGGCTGGCAGGCAATAACCCCCTGTTGTTATTTTGTGCTTCTTTCTTTTCAAAGGCGTCAAAATTTAGTTTTTTAAAGATCTTTAACTCTATATTTGAAGACAAACAATAAAGGGCTGCCACTGTCATTCTTATCAGTTACCAGGGATTGTATTTTTTCTTTCTGTTGCCACTTCTTATTAACCTCTTATTTGGTCTATTAGACATAGTTTTGAATGCAAGCCTGCATGCTGGGAGAACATGAAAGTTCAGATGAGCTCAGAGGGCAGATAAAGAAATTTGAAGGGGAAAGTTACACAGCAGAATGAACGATAAAAGTTAACTCTTCCAAATTGCTGTTGTCAGACAGGAGAGCATCTCAGACACAAAGATGAGGGCTTGGAGCTTGAAGAAAAATACTTTGTGTTAAAAAAGACGGGAAGGCAAGTTAGACAATGTGATGGCATTTCAATATCTAACGCACTGGTTTACTGTGGTCGCACTTCTGATACTACGCTATCGAAAGTAGCAATAAGAAAGGACTCCTTCCTGCTCTAAGGAGAGCGTTTTAACATGATAGTGGTGAGGAGAACAAGGGGCCCGAGTCCCTCCAGCTTTCTCTCGGCTCTGTTTTTCCTTTTTTTTTTTTCATCTGAGGGTTTCAGCAGAGGGCTGTGCCCAGAGCAGGCTTTCTTGGCCCCGTTTTTCTTGCGTGGAGGTGGTTGTTCTGGCTAAATTAGCATGCGAGTGGTGGTCCTTATTTATTCATTTTCACACAAAATGACAGTGGGTCGCAGAGCGCGTCGCGTGGCGGCGGGGCCTGGTGGCCGCAGTGCGGTCGCGGTGGGGCTTTGTGCGCTGACAGATGGAGCCACGTCTACCGGTCTACGTCACTGTGTGTGTCACGGCACGCCCCATCCCTAAAGAAGGCACAGTCACCCCGTGCCCGCGGCCCCATGCTGGATGGGGTCCGACCCCGGGGGCTCGCGGCCCAGGCCCGGCCGAGCGGGACGTCTCCTGGGCACGGCCGTGTTCCTCCAGCGGTTGTGACAGTTTATGTTAGGCTGTAGGGAGGGACCCAAGAAAGGAAAACAGACCTTTGACAGCGGCTGTTGGGAGGGGACCGAAAATGCAAGTTTTATCAGGATATTTCAGCGTTTTAACGCTGACTACTGACCTGACAACAGGACTGCGCTGAGACCTTTTTTGTATGCATTCAATTGTGAGAAGTAAACAAACTGACTTGTATCCTGTGTTTGGTAACTGGGTGGGGAGCGCAGTTTGGCAACGCGTGTTGCTTTTAAATTCTTTCTTGGACAATGGGCCTTGTATACTTTTATATCCTGGCTTTTCAAAGCAGGGCGCATTCAGGAGCTTTTCTTGGGTTGGCTGAGAAGACAACCACAGGCATCACTTGATTTATATAAAGCCGTTTTTCTGTTTTTTTTTTTTTTTTTTTTCTTCTTTAATGCCAACTTTGCACTCAGATGGGCAAATAGGTAGAATGCAGACTGTTGTAATTTGTTTTGATTCAGAAAATAGGAATACCACACTCACACACACACGCACACACACATATATATATATATACAGACCGTATTAATTCAAGGTCCCTTCCCACTTTTAAGGTTCTGTGATTCTGTGTATATTTGGAGAATGAGCATCTGTGCAGGCGAGTGTTGCTCTGACTCCAGCATAACCGTCTCTGCAGCTCACATTCATCCGGTGCTGTTGCAACAACTGGATCTGTCTGAGCAAGCCGTGGCAGAGAAATGGAAACTCCGAGTTCCAGTATAGCTAAACACTTGTTTGCTTAACTGTTCTCAAAGTTATAGATTTTCTCTGGAAATAAGAAAAATTAACTTGCCTGCCAGTACAGCTGTAGGCACGCGGTTTGTTGTAGTATGAAGATTGATGGGGGGGAAGGGGGGGGGTTGGAAGTACAAAAAGAAAAAAAAAAAAAAGCAATAGAAAGGATTTAATAAGAATAGTTGCTGTTGCCCTTCACTTTGCCCGGTGGTGTTTTATTTGAAAAGCAACTTGCAGCGCCGTGGCTGTGTCCTGTCCGGCGTGGCAGGCCGGAGCGCGCAGGGCCGTGGCAGAAGGTGGGGCCCTGGCCCCTGGCTGGTGGCTGTCAGCTCTGCTCCTCTGACCCGGGTGGATGTTTCCTGCTTGACACCAGCAGGGAACGGGGCCAGCGATCCTCCGCCGTGATACCGGGGAAGGGCAGCAAAGCGCTCTCGCTGTGGCCGGGGTTTGTTTGAGAAAGTGTGGAGTTTTGCAAGAGTTAATTTTTCTTTCCGTAATTGTTAGCCATAATGTGTATAAGACCTCCACCTTGATATGATTCCTAGCAGATTAGGGATATTAGATAATTTCCTTCTATTTATTGTACTACTGCACTGTATTATCTTTCTATCACTCAGATAATTACTAAGGAAATCTACATTAATTTTTTTTTTTGGCTAGCACAAGGAACTGCTAAACACCGGCATGATGTATTGATGTTTTACACAACAAAAGTTTTCCTCCTGTCATTGTACAATAAATAAAAAGATATTTATCAAAATGCAAAGCCTTTCATGGATTTTAAGAACAAAGCAAATAAAACACAGGATGAGCATGGAAGCAAAACCTAGAGGCTTGCTTAACTGCACAAAATTAAGGACTCAGAAGCCTGGAGTACTGTACATATTAAACACTCACATTCAAGTAAGATGTTGTTTGCTAAATTATGGATGTGTGTAATTAAAATCTAGTGGCTGTTTCTATGAAAGATTTACAATGTTATTTCATCGTTTGTCATGGCTAATTAACAATATTAGATGAAGTTTTTCTTCTTCAAAGGTCTGATTTTTTCTCATTTATTTATGTCAGAAGTGATAAACAGAGTAGTTAAAAGCTTCCCCGGGTACAGTAGTGAGAAAAGCAACATGTTCTTTTACACCTCCAAGGTTCAAGGTTCGTGTCCCTGTGGAGTAAAGCAACTCTGTCTTCTTTATAGTGAAAATAATTACTAATTTCAAAGCGCAGAAGTAGCAGCTTTAAATACAGCCAGGAATAATTCTGCACATAGCAGTATTGTTGCTTGATGGGTGGATAAGAGAGAGCAAGTATAATATAGCATAAATTTAGCCAGTCTGGTTGCCCTAATTGCTGAGACGACCCTTGCATGAGCAAACAGAGCAGAGTACAGGGTTGTTGTTCGTGACGTCCAGGTGTGGTGTGGTTGCGTGGAGTGGCTCTTGCATTACATGTGTTCTTTGCTTCGAAGAATTGCCCAGGACTTCAGCAGCTGCCAGCAGAGTTTGCTTCATCTGACGCTGTAAGGCAGCCCCTTCTCGGATAAAGCTCCGTTACGTGAACCAAGAAATGTTGCATGTGTTTTCAGTTGGGTTTGCAGGAGGGATGAGAAATGGACTGTAGCCCTGTTGGTAGTGCCAGCTCCTGAGCAAGCCTCAGTGCTGGGTGGTGGGCTCAGTGTCGTTTCTCAATACCAGGTGACCGCGATCAGAAGTTGCAGTGTGTTGTGACAAGGATCCCTGTTAATGCTTTGCTCTTTGTTGACAAATGTGCCTTGTTTTTTTCTTTTCCAGCCCCAGCAGCAGCAGGTGGCTACGCAGCAGTTGGCCTTTCAGCAGCAGCTCTTACAGATGCAGCAGTTGCAGCAGCAGCACCTCCTGACTTTGCAGCGTCAGGGGCTGCTAACCATCCAGCCTGGCCAGCCTACTCTGCCTTTGCAGCCCCTTGCACAAGGTAGGTGAGGGGCTGGGGAGCTGCCGAGCAAGCAGATAGTACGTGCAGGCAAAACTGTCACTCAGTAAGCCAGAGCGTGATCTCATAGGCTCGTAAAATAAGAAACAAAGAAAAATCCTGACAGGCAGGGTGGGCATTGTAAAGGTGTTCCTGAGAAGGGCAGCACTGAAATTGTGAGCCACGCTTGCTAGCACGAGGCAGGCGGTTGAGTTTGGTTTCGGTTCCACAGCTCTAAGCCTGGTGAACTTGGAGCTGCTGGTTGAACTATTCTGGACTCGAGATCCTCCACCGGAGGCTTCCTAATAAAACGTTGGCTCTGGGTTCGTGGCTTAGGATAGCTTGAGAGCGACTTCCCCGTCACTTTGTGTGAAGTGCAGCCTTGGCCCTTTCTGGCTCTGTGGCTGGTGCAGAGCAGGGCACAAAACAGTGCTGACGAGTGTGGAAATGGGATTGCCCTTTTCTGCAGCTGTGAGGGGAGGGTGGCAGTGTCTCCTCTCCGTGCGTGTTTATATGTCCTTCCTTTCACTGCCTGTGTACATCACAGCTTCGTTCTTCCCTCCTCACTGAGGCAAATTGGGATTGACTCCATTTAATTTAAATGTTGTTATACTGGTGTTACTGACAATTAGATCCTCCTACATCTTTATTCAGTTGTGCACTCCGCAAGAAGTCACTGATTTGCTGAAATCCCTATTTTTTTTAAGATATTGATACATTGAAAGCAATAGCTGCTCAAATCACAGTACTTTTGACAGTAATTACAACCTGGATTTTTTTTTTTTTATTCTTTCCCTTTTTTCTCCTCTGCTGTGTTTATTTATTTATTTATATTCCAGCTGGGTTTCTCTGCAAGCTTTGGGACATTTTAACAGACCTGCTTGAGCTTTGTCTGTTGTCACTGAAGCAGGTAGCTCAAAGTTGGCATGGCTCAGGGAGGACCAGGTCTTTCAGCTAAGACACAGGTATTTCTGAATAGCTGTGCCTTTTCCTTCCCTTTGTCCCATGATAAATCTCAACACCCATGTCAACAGCTGGAGTCAGGCTCAGCTTGAAATGATTTGGGCTCTTCAGAGCTGCCTTAGGGCTGCTACTGGTTGCTAAACCATATCATGTCTTTACATTCAGCTCTGTTTGGTTAAATGGGGTTGGGGGTGAAATTGCTTCTGTTCTTCGCCCTCCTTTCTTGTGTGTATGAGGGCTGCAGAGCAAGGAGAGCAAGATGGCTGCTAAATGTTAAGTGACTTGGGTAGAGGGAGAGAAAGCTGACGAGCAAGGACTGCTCTGCCAGGCAGCTGATGTGGTTTACTTGAGGCTCATTTTTCTTTTTTGCAAGACCCACAAAGTGTTGGAGCCCCTTACTCCTGTCTTGGGGAGCCCACATCTGGGGACCCCTGGTGTCCCCCTAGTTGTGCACTCCTGATGTGCAGGTTGACAGGTTGTGGCAGCAGCAGCAGCTCCTGGCCTGGGACAGGAGTTTGTGGGTCACCGTCAGTGTGCCGAGATGAGTTTGGGAAAATGGGCAGGTAGACAAGTGCCGCTGACATGTTTAGAATGTTGTAACGTGCATTAATTATGCCTTGGATTTATTGTTGGAAACACCACAAGCTGTTCCCACACGCCCACTGGACTCCAGCTTCAACCTTTCTAATTTTTCCCACAGCTCCTATACTATTAAGTTGGCTCAGTAAGGTTCATTGTGTGGTACATCAGTTAAGCTGTCCAGAGGAGGGCAATTGGGCAGTGACAAGACACGCTCATGTGTAATGTGAAAGAAATGAATGTGGTGATGCATGAAGTGTAATCTGTGCAGTAACACATCGGAGACACCAGTAGGTAATTCAGCAGTCGTGGCATTGATTGATACGGTTAGCAGCCGAGTGCCACGGTTAGTCCTGGCCGCGTTGGGAAGAAGCCTGCTTAAAGCCAAGGGGTGCCAGAACAACACAAACACAAACAGGAGGGCTGGGAGGGCTGCTCTGTGCGGGGAGGTGAGCTGTGGGGCACGGTGCTGGCTGGGGAGGAACCGGAGGATTCAGGCAGCTCGCAATCCAGCGCGATTTTTTTTTTTATCAGGGAGACGATGGCTTAAAACTGATGTCATTACGAGGTTTAAATCAACTTTCTGCTTGCTTGAACATGGTCACCTGGGTATGGAGGTACAAGGACACAAAGAGGTTGAGCAACTCTGTTTGTCTTTGTGCCGGTGATACCTGGGGTTGGGAAATTGAGTTCCGTGAGCGGTAATCTGTCAACTGTCCCTGCAACATACATTTTTTAAACCTGTGCCTACATTTTCTTTCGTAATGAAGGGGACTGGTTGTCCTGAAAAATGCAACGAGGAGCCAGAGCTATAGTTTAAAATAATTGGTAATGGACACTTCTTATTTAAAAAAAAAAAAAATCGCCGACCCTTTTTGTTCGCAGAACAGTGGGCAAGAGTGAGACAGATATAAAAAGGAAAATCCAGCCCTCTAGTTAATGCAGCTATGAATTTAGCTAAGAGCATCTTGCTTTTTATTCCTAAGTATCTGTAACAGTAATAAATGTTTCGAAGGAGAGAATGCTACTTCATAAGTGATTTTTGTGCTGTTTTTAGACCCAATACATTGTTGGAAGCTGTATTTTAGTTGGCGTGCTCGCCTATTGTCTTACACAAAATAGCACATCCTTTAATGTTACATTTGTGTAATTTTTGCTGTTTTGTGTTCAGACACATCGATAATCTAGATTTTACATCTGTACATCGTAGCGGTTTAAAAATAAACCCCATTTCAGCGGTGCTCTGAGCTGCGAGAGCAGGATCTTTGGGATCTGTAAAATGGAACTGCACATCACACCTCAGATCACGAGCGAGTGAAAATAATAGGAGTGAGGCATGCCGGTGCTGATTGCTGCCGTGGATCCGGAGGTTACAGGTCTGAATCCCGTTGCTGGTGGGCGCCGAGTTGGGGCACAGGCAGGAGTGATCTCGGGTAATTGCAGTGCAGTTCTGGCAATCTGATGTAAGATGTAGTTCTTGCTGTTGAGTGAAACTGTTTAATAGAAGATTCTGCCGCTTACTGCTTGTGTTTTGTTGCGTCTGTTCGACTTGCTTTGTTGAGTTATTTGATGTAACTGTTTTGCTGGGTGAGTAATGAGCACACCTTTCAGCTGCCCAGTTTGTCAGGCTAGGTGGGAATGCTCCTCGGAAGTTTGAGGGAAGAGGAGGGAGGCTTGTTAAAAATTAATGATCTTTTTTTAATTAACAAAGTGGTATCGGTGGCACATTCAGTTCTGAACTGTTGTGTGCGGGTGAGTTGAACGTTGCTCCTGACTCTGATATCACCCAAGCTGAAATCCTTCTTGTTACCTGCATCGTTTTTTTCCTCCTGAATGGGATGTTATGTATTTCTCCTTCTCGTTATTGCTAACGGGAGTTACTTGTATAGGAAGTCAGAACAAACCCCTTGACTTTCCCAGGCCCTACCGAGAGCTGTGAGTATCAGATGTTTGTATTTCAAGTGCTGTATAACTTGCAGGCTTGTCCTGTAGATGAAGCATGAGTAGAGACCGGGAGGGAAGGGAAAGGGGAAAGGAGAAGCAGAGGTGGAGAAAGGAGAGTGCTGCTACTCCTCCTTCAATTAAAAAAAGACTTATCCGCAAATCCAGAGGGGGGGTGCGTGGGGGGGGGAGGGGGGGTGGGGAAAAAGGGAAAGAATGACTGCCTTATTTACTTATTCTCGAAAATAAAAATAGGTGTCGACTCATACGGTCTCATATCAATACGTTATCATCAACAGACAAGTCTATTCACTATTGTTTCAGTTGAGTAAACAGTGGTGTAAGGGTCAGCCGCGCTCGCAGGTAATTGTTAGTGCGCAGACAGTCCTGTCAAGCGTGTTAGCTAAAAATACATCCCACACTGTCACTTCGCAAGGTGTTTGAAAATAATAGCCCAGATAGAACAAAACAGGACACAGGCTTGTGTACTGACCTTTCTCTTTGTTTAATTTGCTCAGAGGTTTAATTTCAGGGGACAAGTAATTATTGAATATGTCTAATAACTAAATGCTCATTTGGGACGAAATCCATCAAAACGTAATTGGCATTTGGTTCTTGTGAAAGGAAAATGACGTGGCTTTGGAGCGGCGGATGTGTCCTAAGAATATCTGATCGCTTAATGTATAAATTGAAGCCTCGTTTATAATATATATTAATTGCAGATACTTAAGGATTTTAGCATTTTTTTGTAGTGAACCGTTACCGGAGACCAACTGTTTTTGTTAATGCTACTCTCAGAAAGGCGGGGAAGGTTATTGGTCTGTCGTGCAATAATTTACTCCTCTTTGATATGCAAACGATCCACGGTGAATATAAAAAAATCCTATCAGACTCATTTCACAGTTCTTAACCACTTAGATTCTCTGGAGTCTATCGCCTCATTAGACCAGTGCTCTCCAAAGCTAGCATAATTAAAATCTTTAACAGTTTAGCAAAGTAAAGATGTTTGGCTGATCACGTTGAGATGATTATCTATCCATTGTATTCTAAATGACAAAAATAAATTAAATTTAGACCTTGGCATTTTTTATTATGTGTTTCAAATGAATATAATGCATACTGCCTTTTTTTTTTTTTTTTCCTATTTCAGTACCTCAGGTTTGGTGAGATACGTGGCTGTGTGAGCTGCTGCTGTACACTCAGAAAATGGCAGATTTCCTTAGGATAGCTCAGTGCCACAGAATGCCCCAGCGATGAGCAGTCAGCCAAACAATCTCTAAGCTCTCCGATGAGAGACCTCATTAAAAACACGCAGATTTCTTTCTTTTTATTACTTCTTTTGGTCTGAATATTGAAGTGACGCGTCTCTGCTGCTCATTTTTTCCCATGGCCTTCTGAAAGAGCGCTGAAATAGTCTTCACTTTGAGAACTTGAGCTGCTCGTGTCACAAACGTACGCTTCATCCAGTCCCATGATCTCAGTGGGAGCCCATGCCATGCTGACATGCGTGCCCTTCCACTGCAGGCCCCAGTTTAAGCCCGTTGGAGTTCTTAAAGTTTTCACTCGCTCCGTCTGTTGAAAGCCACGCATGCGTGGTGTGCCGAGCCTGCTGTCCATTTTGGCACGATGGAAAACAATTTTATTTATTTATTTATTTATTTCTTGAAGCTTATTTTATGTTTTCGTTTTGCTTTTGAATGGCTCATTAGCATCCATCTAAGAAATGACAGTAATAATAGTGTTACTTGTATAGAAAGTTATACAGTTTTTCAGTAGACGCATCCATCAATTAAGGGAGCAGTTCGAGAAACCGAAATTAATGAGAACGATAGGTGTGTTAATGAAATAATCATAGTATAATCAATTTGACTGTTAAAATTTGAAAAGCATTTCAGGAAGACAATATGAATTCATAATTTACGTCTAAAAGTGATTAATAAAAACTGTATTTAATAACAAAGCTATTTGTCATCATTTAAAACTTAAGCACAAAATTAGTCATATTGTGGTTCGTGTTGTCATAATAATAAAGCTGAGGGTTTGTTTTTTTTTTTCCTGATCTCCCTTTTAAAAACGAGTTAGACAGTATTTACTTTCCTTAAAAACAAAAACAAAAAAAAAAAAAAACTGAAATGAGGAGCAGCCCTTGGCCGCCCTTGCTTTGATCTTGGGGATTTCTTCCTGAGTGGGGACTGGGCCCTCTGCTCTAAAAAGGACAGAACACAGTGATAAGGATCCATCTGCTGATGGGGGTGTCGTGTGGTGTGGGTCTTCCCCCACCCCCAGATTTTGCCTTGGAAAGGTATTGCAGCTCTCACCTGGCAAAACCCAGCAAGGAGATGTGCAGTGTTCAGGATTAGCCTTTCCTTAATAAAAAAAAATAGATGCGTGCAAACACACACACACAAAACTAACACTAGGCTTTGTTTACTGACTCTTTGATTTAATTACTGTTTGAAGACGGCCGAATTAGCTGTTAATTGATTTAATTATCCAATTTGTTTGTTTCAGGCATGATTCCAACAGAACTGCAGCAGCTCTGGAAGGAAGTGACAAGCTCGCACACAGCCGAGGAGGCAGCCAGCAACAACCACAGCAGCCTCGACCTGTCCACCACCTGCGTTTCCTCGTCAGCACCGTCTAAGACCTCCTTAATAATAAACCCACACGCTTCAACCAACGGACAGCTATCGGTTCACACTCCTAAACGGGAGAGGTAGGTGCTTGTGGAGTGCTGCCCATCCGTGTGTTTCAGCGTGCCTGAAATCAGGGCAGAGTTGTTGGGAATGGTGGCCAACCTCCTCGGCCTCGATTTTGTCCCCCACGTCTGATTTTTGGCATGGTTGAATGGAGTCTCCACTGGGCAGAGTACGCTCCTTTTGTTCGGATCTTTGTGGCTTGTTAATTGGATCAATGTGGGCACAATTGGCTAATTAAAAGAGCATTGGATAAGTGTATGGGGGAAGCATGAAGAGCGTAGCTGCTTCTTTGAGTTCTGCATCACGGGTGGTGCTACCCTTGATGTGCTTTGGGTTTGCAGGTGGGAGGCGAGAAGAAATCAGTTGGTGACTGCAGGCTGTTGTGCCACACGTCGTCCACTTCTCTGCCAGATTTCGTTGCCCAGCTGATTTAAGGCATTTGTCTCTCTTTGTATTAACTTGCTTTCGCAAAGGAGGCCGGTCTTGAGTTCACTAGGTTTCTCTAAAACAAAGTGCATTTTTTAAGTGCTGATAAAATTAGCTAACTGGTGTTGTTTGGCTTTTAGAAGTGTGAGTTAATTTATACGTGCTAGGCTTGCATTGTTAGGAGAAATGGCTTAAATCAGGGGTTGTCTGTTGACGTGCTTCTCAGCGCGGGCTCCGCTTTATTCCCAAGGATGCTTTATTGCAGGTTTGTTTCTTTACACCCCCAGATTTCACTGAGGCGTGTCTAACAACATAACTTTTGCTTGCGGTGAGATAGACGGGTCCGGGCAGCGGGGCCGCAGGCGACGCCGCGTTGGAGGAGAGGGGTCTCGAGGATCATGTGAGCATCCTCACCGAGCTTCTTTGCATTCAGGAGAGTCCCTTCACCCATCTAGAAACGTTGCCTCAGACACTAGTGAAAGCTGGGTTTTATGGAAACTGATGGCTTTGTCTTTCCATCCTCCTTTCTTTCATTAGAAAGAGGATAATGGAATTTTTAAGCCATAGAGTTTATATTTCTGGTGGCCTGAAAGTAGATTGATAGGGAAGCTGTATAAATACCTCTTATATCTTTCTAATATTAAGAAAATAGTGCTGTTGGGAATAGATAGGTTTTAAAGAGGAACACACGCAGCGTTCAGAAGAAGTGCTGTGTGTGTAAGGCATCTTTTTCTATCCGTTGTAAGGACGTGTGGCAGAACGTTGGTGCATACATTTATAATGCATGCGAGTGTCAAGGACCTGGTTTTTGTGAAGACGTGGGATGCTAAAAACCAGTTGGTGCTTATTAAACAATTAAGTTCCCTCTTTGCTGCCTACAGAGCTGAACAGGATGGCTTTATGACTCCCCAATGATTTTTTAACCTATGTTTTTTGTTAGTTTATTAAACAAGAGCCCATGCAATGAGGTGGATGTCCTTACACTGGATGGATGCGTGTGTTGTCTGCTAATGATTGTCTAGCTGAGGAAACCATGCACCATGGCTGTGTAGTTTGAAGTGCAGAGGAAATATGTGAATCTACTCTGAAGTGAAAATTCTCTCATGTGTACTATCAGGCAGAACTGAAAATCCACGTGTTCGAGTGCTGTTGTGTAATTGTGGCCTGGAGGCAGTTGGGATCTACAAACAGGGAGATACACATGTTTTTATCAGTAAAGTTGCACATAAATGAGCTAGGACTGCATAAACATGCCACAGTTCTGTTTGAGACTGAAGAAGGTGAGAAGACTTGAAATCTTCTCTTGTTGAATTGATAGATGTATTGTTAAAGCTTGTCATTATACTTGACTTCCGTTTCTATTGAGTTCTCTTCAATATCGAGGTAAAAAATAGGTGTATTTAGGGATACAAATGGGAGGGATGTGGACTTTGCTTTATCTTGCCCCTGTTTGGTACTCTGAAGGTCCATTTGCTGCAGTGATTGAATTACATCTTTATCCATAAGCAGAGCAGGAGACTCCAGGCAGAAGAATGCCTACTGATGCACTTAAGGGTTGTGTTGCAGTCTCATCAGGCCCCATGGTGCCTGCCTGCATTTCGTATGATGCAGGAGGAACGCCTCCCAGTTCTTCTCTCTGAAGGAGTGTTTTATGTTCAGGCAAAGCATTTGGGGTGGCAGGCAAGCAGGGAGAGAGGCGCGGGTACACTGCAGTACTGACAGCCTGTGGGAGCTGCGTTGCACAGGAGAGCACAGGCCCAGGCAGAGCTTTGGTTACTTCCTGGTTGCAGAGATTGGGACTGGGAAATAACAGCGGATCTGGTGGGAGCATGGCTTGGCTAGGCTTGCAGCCAGATGTGTGCTGGTTCCAGGGCCCAGCTCGTTCAGCCAAACAGCGGAGCTGCAGACCCCAGCCCCCCTCCAGCTCAGGTGTGGCTGTCAATTTTGGGCACACCACTTCCCTTACCTCCTCCCTAACGAGCCAGCTTCCTGTGTCCATCGCTCCATGATGGTTGGGCACCTGCTGAGCCCACTTGTAGTGTTTTGAGAGATGTGTCACGCTGCTGCCCTGGATTAATTCTCCCCAGCATCACTGTGGGGCAGGGGGTGGTGTGCATCACTTGTGCAGCACTGATAGAGCCAGCTGTTAGCTCCCATCTGATAAAACCAAGAGCTATTTATTTAGATTTAAACAACAATAAAAAGCACATAGTAAAAGCTGCAAGTGTCCTAACAGTTAACCACAGCCACATCATAACGACTGCCCGGCAGCCATAAATAATCATATACAGGTAACATTAACTTTTAGGGCGTGCTGTAAAGCTGTTACCTCCCCCCCCCTGCCCTCTTGGGCTTTTGAGAAGGAGTAGGATGCAGGAGGCAAGTTGGTTACGTGGGAGTTACTGTCATTGCTGTCATTGCTGGGATAGTTCTGGCTGTGTTTTATGGGGTTCCTGATCCCACCGGTTTGGATCACGAGCCCTGCAGAGCAGAAGGCACTCATCTGACTGCAGAAGCACCTGTGTGAAAGACATCAGAGTGCAGGAACTCAGCTGAACTTGCTGGGTGTAAAAGCACGTTCTTGCCATGGGGGTTGTGTGAGCTCTGTGCTTGTGGCTTTCACGGGAATGAAACGATTCCAGCCATAAATAATGGGTTAATGCTTTCATTCGTTTGGGCTTTAAATGTGTATTACATCTATGCTCGTGCCCCACATTTCGCCCAGTTCCTGTAAGTAGCGGCAGCAGCAGCTCTGGGGTTTGGTGCACAGCAATCTGTTAAGGAGATAAATAATCTGCTTTGGCATGACACTCCTACTCTCCTCTTTAATTTGTCTTACACAAGGAAAATTATAATTAAATCATTCAGGGTAAACCCTTGAGTGTAGAGAAGGAAAAAACACACTTTGGTAAAGATTGCCAATAGAGACCAACTTCCCTGTTGTGCCGTGCAGAGACATTTATCAATATTCAGCACTATTAAAGAGAGAACATTTCGTGTGATTTGTGAGGCGGATGCCAAAGCTCAAATCAAGGCTTGTTAAGATCCTTTCCCCATGCAATCATGGGCATTCAGCATCATTAGAATTCAGCACTGACTGCGTGTTTCATGCTTTGATTTTACTCAGACAATTTAATAATGTTTATTGTGCTGATTATATATATAAATGCACTCAATGCAATAAACATACCTCAGACATCAGTACCCTAAGGGAAATATTTAGTTATAGATACTTGTATTCACTCAGGATAAGCGAAAGTGAGACCGTAGCCAGCATACAAACCTCTCATCATCTTATCAGCATTTGGGTTTCTTCGGTAGCAGGCGTTTTCTCTCTACGTAAGTAAATAAATACATCCAGGCAGCCAGTTGGGTACGTGTGCTGTGCTTAGCAGTGACAAGGACAGGACCGTGTCATTCCATCTTGTCTTCCTTAGGGAAAGCGGGATTATTTTCATAGGAAAAGCAGCAAAACCAGATTGATGGATGTGCGATCACTTGAGGTGACTGTGGACTTTGTAAGCTCGTGTGTGCATCCCAAAATCTGCACGTGCAGGAATATTCCTGGGTGTTCAAGAAACCTTTCTCCATCTCCCAGTAATGCCATGCTTGTCTCCTGACTCTCTGTGTCCCTTCCTACCCTACTTGAGCCTTGACCTGGGCAAGCAGCCGTCTCACAGGAAAGATGGATGCGATAAGCAAAGGGATTTTTAAATGACTTCTCCTTGGGAGTGCTGCAAGAGGAAGGAGTCCGAAGGAAGCTCTGAAGGGGAGCGAGGGGTCGGCGTGGCAGGCCATTGATCCCTTCCTCAGCTTAGTGCTTTGTGTTCTGCTGTTGTTATCTTCCATGCCAGCTGATCCTCCATCAAAATCCCAGGGCCCTTAGATGAGGGCATTAGGATTCGGCACAATTAAGAATTACAGATTTTGGTCCGTTATTAATGCTCGGGATGAAACGGTTCAGCCTGCAGTCCATATGCTCCCCAGGCCTGATCCTGTCCTGGCCGCCATCTCCAGGCGGTCCCTGACTCGTTGTGCTCTGGTGCCGGCATTGCATTGCTGGGCCCTGACAGCTCCTTGCAGCCGCTGGATGATGCGAGCTCGCTGAGCTTTGCCCTCGCTCAGCACAGCTTCACTGGGGAGGTCACTTCAGCTCCAGAATCAGTCACACAGGGCCACTTGCCCATCGTGTGCCCATCGCAGACCTACCATCACACGATGGCTTTCAGAGTTGTTCTGCTAACCCCTGGAAACTTGGTTCTAGTTTATTTGATAGCTCTTCCCCCAGCGGAAGATGCTAATATCGCCGCCTCTAATTAGTCGGTGCAGCGCGTGGCCCTTGGCTGAACGAGGGGGGTGCGGTGCTTCCCAGCCCTCAGGAATCTGCCATCAGAGAGCTCCTGAACGCCAACGCCTCGTTGGTTCCTGGTGGCATGTAATAATGATCAGTTGTACAACTCCAAGCACTAAGCTGATGTATCAGAAAGCGCTTAAAATAGATTGGGTGAGCCTTGGCAGACAGACAACAGAACTTTTCCAAATTTTAGCATATGTATTGTTTTATTCCTCCATCTGGCCAACAGATCATTGTTTGATATCTGAGTGCTTTGCATATCTCCTCCCTTTTCTTGCAACTGAGATACTTACACGTGTGTTTAATACGGCTTAATGCTATTTTTACATACCAGAGAAATAGCTGATGGCTTTCTGCTAATTGCATGCACTTTGCAGTTAAACTTTAACTAAAACGTTCCTGTCTGAATACTTGAAGTCCAAGGAAAATTTGTCCTTCTCCTTTATTAGAGGTGTTTATGTAGCAGTCTTAAAAAGTGACCTGGTTTTGTTTTACTGCGCTGTGGATTCCTGGTTTGTTGTGGTTTTTTTTTTTTTTTTCTTTCCTCCAAGCTCTCCTTCCTCAGATTTTGCTTGGGAGACAGGGCTGGGCTGAGGAGCTGAGCTGCGGTCTGACGGAGGTATTTTATCATACGTATCTCAACCTGAGAGTAGAAAAGAAACACCCTTGAAAATGCCACAAAAGCAGAGAAGTTAGGTGATTTCTGTGCGAGTATTTTCTCTGCTGTTCAATAAAAAGCAAGCAGTTAGCCTGACAGCTGTTATATCATGTTATATCGTACTGCTAAGATACTGAGTAGCATTTAAAATAAAACGCCGCCATTAAGCTGTATAAACTTTATCCGTTTCACTGTGGTTTAATGGAAAAAAATGAGCTTTTCAATAAAGTGACATCATTTTTCCCAGGTTGTAATGTTCGCTTTACGACTGTTTTTCTTTAATTCAATCTATTTTACTTCTCTTTTTCTTGGCATCCCTTTTTTTTCTTACAGTTTGGTGAGGGGAGCTCTCCCCTCCGAGTTTTTCTTACAGTTTGGAGAGGGGAGCTCTCCCCTCCGAGCAGCTGGGTGCTGCTCAGACCCCTTTCCCTCCTCCCTCGAGATCCCGTGCTAATCCGGAGCTCTATTTTTGTCACTCAGACACACTCGTGTTTCCAGCGCAGCGAGAATGCGTTGAAATTTGGTACTGGGGATGTGTGGCTGTTGGTGCTGCACTTGGAGGAGAGTTGCGGTGCGGTGCTTGCGCCGGTGTGATGCCGTCAGGTAGTGCTGCGTAGTGCCGGGGCTGCTGAGGGGTGGGGGGTTCAGGAAAGGCGTACGCTCATTGCACAGTGCGCTCCTCTCATTAAAGCCGTGCTATGAGCCCGGGCAAGGAAGCTGCTGCTGTGTGTCGCAGCTTGTCGTTTTGGGCTGCGTGAATGCAGAAGATAACTATTCCTTTGGGAAACGAACTGAGCAACAGATCCGCCGGCCAGAGGATTCTTTTAACTGTAATTTCCCTTCTCGTGCGTGCTCAAAAATAACGTCGTGATGGGCCCTTAAATACCATTTCATACACAGAGCACAATTTCCACAGCACAGGTGGTGCTAATATAGGACAGTCCCCCAGGCACTTGTCGCCAGGAGTTGTACAGCTTGTTCAGTGTCTGCATCCATATGGCAATCTGTCCCATTCATAGAAAGACATTGTAGCTGTGCCTGTGGGTGCTGTGGTCAATGTAGTGTAAAAAGTAGATTTTAACTCTCGGCAACCTATGTTCTGCTGTTTGTTTTATTGTGGGATCCAATTTATAACGTGGGGGAAAAAAACAAATCGGCTCTGAGCGAATTCCAGAACAATCTCTCTGGCTGCAGTTTGTGTTTATTCTTGGAGCGCATGGTTAATCAGCAGGTGCACCAGCCCCGCTCCCAGCCCCGCTCTAATGAACAGTTTACAGGAAGTCTTGCTCGGAAGAAACATTTTCGTCCTTGTTTATACCGTGAATTAACTCAGAAGCTGCGGAGCTGTAAACGATGTTAGCTGGCTGTGCGTCTTGCCTCTTTTTTCTCATTACTTTTTCATTTGGGGGCACGTGCTTTCCTGGCCGTGCCGTGCTCGGGGCGGATGCTGCCGGTGGCTGCCCCTGACAGGGACAGAGCGCAGCAAAACGGGCCCTCCCAGTGTGGGCTGCTGACTGCCTGGTGTTGTGCAATGGTTCAGGGATAAGCAGGAGAGCGTGATTTACTGCTGCTCTGGTGTCTGTCATTCCATTGCCAAATGTTGTTCTGCTGTAGTGTGACTATTTGTTATGCCTTTTAGTAAACACAAACAAATAGACGCCTAGCACCTGCAGCAGCATCTGATATTTACACTACCTGTATGATGAAGCGTGCTTCCCTGGGGAAGCAGGCGTATGTCCTGTAGATTTTTGTGCTCTTGTAAAGTAGTGCTTGTCAGAGGGAAAGCGAGCAGCAGCGAGAAACCAGTGACGTGACCGTGCCACCTCCCTTAGAGGGGCCATTTATCATAATTATTTCTACAAACATTCTCCCAAATGGTGCTTCTTCAGCTGCCTCGGGACCGTGGTGGGGAAGGCACAGCTCCGAACTGTCGCTCCGTATGCGATGTGACAGTCACCTTCTGTGCTGGCTTCCTTGTGCCTGTGGGACAGTGGTGGAAAACACCCAAGTGCGTAATCCGTGCTAATCGTGTCTTCTGACGTCTCACCGGTTTGCAGAAGGGTGAAAGGCTTGCCTCAGCTCCGGACGTAACGGAGTATAATTGTGTTGTTAAACAGGAATGGGTCTCGTTTCCCAGCGTGTAAGTTTAAATGTAACAGCGGCGTATAAATTACAGTAAAATAACGTGGGCAAACAGGATCTCTGTGCGAAGTATGTAGGTACGGTTGTAATTTTACACCTCAGTTCCATTGAAGCTCGAGGTCTAATCCTGTGTTTTTTAATCTTGCGTGTGTGTTCCTTAAAAGCATTGCTGAATCGGGGCCAGGGCCGTGGCAGTGCCCCCTCCCTCTGCCGTGCGACTCGGGCCTGGAGGGACCTTGGGGTTGCTGTGCTGGAAGTATTAAAAAAGAAAATAACAGGCACTCCAGAAAGCAGTAGGATGGCGTTTTTTGTTTTTTTTTCCTAATTAAACTAAGATTCTGAATCAATCCCATTTTCATCTGAATAAATGAGGAGCCTGTTCGGAGAGGAATAAAATGAGATTTAACTGGGATAAGTAGAAAGTAGCCCAGATAGGAAATAAGAATTCCAAACTGCCTTCTCAAAATGACACGTCAGCCGCTCAGCATCGATTGCGTGGGAAACGGCTGAGGCATATGCTGGGTTGGGAAATGAAGGTGGGACCCTTGGTTGAAAAGGTGAACACCGTCGCAGGAGGTGTAAACACCTGCGTTGCATCCGAGTCCTTCGTTTTCCTTCTCTCCGTTACACAGAACCAGTCAAACCACAATGAGAGCGTGGTGTACAATTGGCCACTCTCTTGCGGGAGGGATAAAGAGGAGCTGGAGCAAATGCAGAGGAGAGCAGCTAGGGTGATAAAGGAGTTGGAGGGAATAGGCTCTGAAGACAGATTAAAGGGAATTAAAGATCTACACCCTGGAAAAATAGAGGCTCGAGGAGGATGTGATTATGGTATGTAAGTACATGAAGTGATGCTACAAAGAGGGAAGAAGGAAAAAAATGGTTCTCATTAGTTAGCAATGCTGGAATTTAAAATCCAGCGTTTCAAATCGTGTGCGTCTGGGTGTATTTGATGTACTTTTCACTGCGGTACTGAGGCACAAGGTTGAAATAAAAATAGCAGTTTCAAATAGTACAGAAACTTGTTAATGCTGAATTCAAGTGCAGGGATGGAATTTCCACCTGACAGAAGTGATGGATTCGATGCTGTTGTTTTTTGCAGCGGGCTTTCCTTTCAGGTAGCCCAGCAGTGCACTCAGCACCTCCGCGGGCCGTGGTGTGGGGCGGCGTCACTGCTGGTGTGGGGTGGGAAGCAGAGCTGCCACTGGAGGAAGCACCAAGTACAGTCAGAGCGCTAGAGGGTCATAATGTTGATTAATAATCCAAACCATCCGTTCGTAGATTAAAACCAGAGGATGATGTGTTTAATTATCCAGTCTGGTTATACTCCTGCAGTGTGCTGCGAGGGTGGGGGTGGAAGAGCAGGGGAATATGAGCCAGATTTTGTCTTCAGTGTGAGGACTCTCCTCGCAGCAGGCAGGGAGAGCAGTGCCCCAGCAGCGGGCGGATGTCAGGCAGTGATCCTCGGTGCATTGCTGCTCTCGTGTTTGGGCGGCGGTGCTGAGGCTCTGTCATTTTTTTTTCTTCACCAGTATCCAGGTTAGCGCACGCCGATTAAAAGAGGAGGACTTCAGCCTGTAGGCTGCAGCTTTAACCTGATTTGGCTTAGATTGGTGTAGTCATTTAAAATGGAACGCACTACTCCTGTTACTTCAAATAGAGCTTGATGTAAAACACGAGCTGCTTCTAGCCCTCGGTGTGGACGTGGACTGAAGCAATGAGGAAGGAGAGAAAAAGCCTTTAGAAGCAGCCAGAAACGTGCGGGCCAGTTCTAGGAGGAGCTGCCACTGGCCACGCACATCAACAGCCACCTCTGTGAGAGCCCTCAGCTCTCTGCTGAGCTCCGTCCTGCAGTGGCAAAGCATTTCCCCTGCTCAGGCAGTTCTCCCTTCTGATCAGATACCTGCTGGTGCTGTCGCTGGGACGGAGGCATGAATATTTAGAAGTAACCCAGCCGAGTGTGTGACGTAATACTCTCCTTGATATATATATTTTTTTCTTAAGCTTTTTATTTTATTTGGCTCACCAATTAGGGAGGAAGGGGGTGCCAAGCCACCCTGGTATGAATTCAGAAGGATCTGCACAAGCGCAGCTTCACTGCAAAGCGCATCTTTATTCAGGTGATCCTGTCATGAAGAAGGGAACACGCGTTCGAGTACGGCCGCTTGCTTGTTGGTGGTGACTTAGGAATCAGTCGGTACAAGGATTTAATCATTACTGTTTCCATTTAGCTTTTAAATCAAATGCAGCAAGCGTTTCTGACTCAGAGAATCTTGGCTTTTCCAGCAGCATTACTCCTGCGCCTTGTGGTGAGGGTTAGAGCTCCCCAGGCACCACGAGCACTGCAGACCTGGCTCACTTTGGGCTGTGCCTCACCTCCGCTGCTGTGGGATGGGGTTGGGACGTTCCCATACAGGACTGGGGTCAGGGCGTTGTGCCGAGCCCCATGCTCCCACCCGGAGCTTTCACGGCACCTGGCAAACATGAGGTCACTTCCCATTGTCCCTAAAAAATGAAAATAATAATTTAAAAAGGGCAGTTCTGTGAGTGCTCTGCTCAGACGCTCTTCCAAGAGGAAAGCAGGAGACGTGGTATTGATTTTTCAGTGTGCAGGTGGCTCAGGCATGTTCTCCGCACTGATAAAACGTGAGCAGATGCTTCATAACTGTAACAGAAAATCAAGGATGCTTCTCTACATCCGTGACTTCCCCCAGCGTTTTGGCAAAGATCATTGGCCCAAGCAGACATGGAACGGAGATGGTGGAATATGAACTGTGTCAGCGTCATGAATATTTAAAATATGGTCCACTGTGTGGCAGAAGTATAATTGCTGAGGCTTCTGCTTGCTTGGCTTTTACATCCAACTCTGGCTTCTTTGCCAGTGTTTACAAGCATGGTACCCAGTTTCACCCGTTGGGTTAAGTGTTGGCTGAATTAAACCATCTGTAGATCCCTGGGCTTAGGGAGCAGCGTGCGGTGGCAAAGACAGAGGCGCAGACCCCTCTCCCCGATGCAGTAGGTGTGGGCACTGGGAGGTGCGTGGCCCTTGTCCTGGCCTGCCCCACAAGAGCTAGGTGGACCCTCATGTAGTTTGCAGCTTCCCACATGGATCTCATTACTTTGTTGTATGTCATGAATAAGCTGACTTACGCAAGAAATTGTACTTGCCAGAGGCTTTTTTGTTGTGCTTTGATGTAATAACGCTGCGCTGTTGCATTATTTGGAATTAATTCTATTGTACATTAAGAATTTAGTGTGCTAATAGCAAGGAGGATAATAGGGACATACTCAATTGTTCGTCGTTTGTTCCTTCAGTGTGTTGTTACAAAATTGCTTCCACTGTAAAACATTACATCACCAGCACCCAGCCAGGGAGGTGGGTTCTTGGGGAGGAATGGGTGACAGGAGCAAAGACCTACTCCAGTGTGTCATTAGAAATCAGAGCAAGACTTGCTTCTCCTTGCCAGTGCTCAGGTCCTCTGAAAGTCTGTGTGTGCAGTGAGACCAAGGAAGCATCCAGACTGTAGAGACCATGCTTTCACGCAGATGCAAAATCATCGAGCAGTTAAAAACTAGGCGTCTATATTGTGCCCGGAGAACTGTTTGTTTATCTTTTGGATTAAAATCTTCATTTTCCGCCTCTGTTTGCTGAAACGTTGAGTACTTAGATCAGTTAAAGGAAAACAGAGTTCCCCATTGATTTCCAGTGGCTGTGCATCCTTTGTGCGCTGTATCCGCTCTGGCGTAGACCGCCCTTTGTTTTGTTTCGAGGTGCTTCTTAAGGCTCTACCAGTGAACAAGCAGCAATCCATAACATCTCCAAAAGAGGGATGGATAAAATAGCAGTAAGCTGATAGTATCACATAAAGGTCACCGAAACGCACGACTGAAAAGCCCGAGTGGATTGCGGTAACCAGCTTCAGGAAGGTGTTGCCCGCTGAGGATGCCTGCATTTTTTCTTTAAATACCAAGAGAGTATTGGTGTTTTTTTTTTTTTCTTCCTTTTTGAAGTGTTTTGGTTGAGTTGAAGTAGTTGCTCTGCTCCCTTGCGTGGCAGTGGAAGCTGTATGTAGGTGTTAAGTGTGTTAGGCTCAGTGTCCTGTCAGCAAAACGACCTTTGAGTTCCTGTTTACAGCCAGCACCGACCTTCCAGCTTATTGACAGCGCTGGGCTTCGCCATGCTGAGCGCAGCGTACAGTTGATACTCTCTTGGTCATTCAGTCATTTTCTTTGGACGCGGTACCCGGGTATCATGTCCTACATAGTTTGTCTTGTCTTGTGCAAGATCCCTGGAAAGAAAAGAGATTTGCACTTGGATTTGAAAAATAAATACTCATCTCGGTAGGACGCTTTCCGTTGACTTGGCCATGGCCTTCAGGCTCTTGCGGAGAAACTTTAAAAAACCCTGCTGGGGGTTTAAGCCATGTGACTGCTGTTGATGTTATAACGAGATTTACAGTGCTTAAACCCCACAGGAGACCGACTCCTTTCTTGGTGTCACACAGCGTTTCTGCGCTCACCTTGGTGTCCGGGCGACGCTCGCTGCGTTATTTAACGCACTAAAGTTTTTCTGGGTGCTGCCAAACAGACTGAAATCGTAACTCTCATATATATGTCTTTAATGGAGTGCTAACATGAAATCCTACTTCCTCACGCTTGGCTTTATTCAGAGGTGGAAGCAGATGACAGCAAGCATTCTTCTCTGAATCGATCCCCTCCAATGTGCGTGGAGGGCATTTGATCGCGTGCCTGTGGGACTTGAGTGGACAGTGCTCCTTCAGCCATCCTCCTCCTCTTCCAGCTGAGGAAACGCACTGAAGGATTTTTCTCATTTACTTTCAAGGAATGCATCACTCCCTTTGTTCTTTTTAAAACACTCAACAGATAGAGCTTCTCCCCACTTGCATGTTCTAAAAACTGATTAAGTCGAACCAGTGAAATGCTCCCTCGTGGAGAAAGTCTTTGTAAATCTTTCCACCTACAGTGTGGTTTTTTTTAGGAAATTAGCTAGCTGATGCATATATTTATGCTTGAAAAACTATTTGGAAACTGTCAGAAATAAGATTTTAATGAGACAATGGATTCGTTTCAGGTACATCTCATAATACCTCTACCAGTCTGATCTGTACCTTTTTTCAGGTAGAGAATTAAAAAGAAAGAAATAAAAATCCTTCTGTTACCTTCAGATTGCTGTTGGGCCCTAACAGAATCTGGCACAGTTTGTACAGGCAACTTTCTTGCATTGGAGTTCACACGCTGGGTGTGTTCTACGGCTCTCTCGCTATCCAGCGCATGAGAAACAATGCAAGAGCAAAATTTTGTTACAGTATGCAGGCAGATAATACCATGGAACAAGAATAAACGGCATTTCCACATGTGTATAAACATAAAATGGCAGAAAGTAGGTGTTTATCCATAACGTTACCTGTAATCCGGGATAAAGTAAGTCATAAAAGCCACACCTAGATGCTGGTATGTGTTCATATCCTTTGTGTATGTTTGAAGTTCATAATGTGGCACAGGCATACTGTTGCAGAAAGATTTGCTGTGGAAAATAGATACGTGTGCAAGCATAAAATAGAGATTTCAAGATTATTTTGACATTTTATGTTTAAAAGTCATCTAAGGTTACGGAAGATGTTGCAAAAATAATTCCTTTACTTAAGAAGTTTCCATGCAGAAGTTGAATAAAGAAGATATTTTAGAATATGGTTCATCAGCTAGTGTAACAGATACATTTCCCTGAGCACCACATGGCCTGGATCAAAGCGTCTCATGACTTGGATCAGTGCAGCCAAATCATTACGTATTGATTGGAATCCCGCTGAAGGATTAACCCCTTAGTGTTCATACGAATTTTTTCTTTAACCCTGGTTTCAGTAGTCAGAGAGCTCAGCGACGCTCCTGCCAAATCTTAGCAAGGTTAACAGCCCCCACTAACCCCTCGTGCTGAGGAATCCTTTGATTACACGGTTCCTTTTTTATGATGAATTTTACATTTGAAAACGTTGGCGAATATATTTTACAGGGATGCAGGAAGCCTGTGCTTCTGCAAGAGAAACAGCCTGCAAGAGGAGAAAAATGGAACTGAAAAAGAAGCAAAGAACAACATAAAACCCACGCACAGTAAATAGATAATGTGGTGGGAAAGCCAAGGCTTGGTGCTTTTCCCCCACCTGTAGTGGTGCGGTATACCTTGGGCCCAGTTGTACCGTGTTCTAAGAACACACTGCTGTATGGAGATGACTTTTCTTCCCAATTAAGTTGAATTGTAAATATGCAATATTCATACAATTCTCAGCAAAATATCAAGCAGGGTATTAAGCAGGTGTGTCAAATGATTTCTCCCCCGTCCGTGTTGATTTAAATTCTTTACAAAGCTTTTAATTAATGAATGAAATGTAGGAGGATAGCTAAGTAAGAATGACACGTTTCACTCTGCAAATGGTATTTAATTCTGTTTTGAAA
Source organism: Oreortyx pictus (assembly GCA_036925125.1). Taxonomy (NCBI): domain Eukaryota; kingdom Metazoa; phylum Chordata; class Aves; order Galliformes; family Odontophoridae; genus Oreortyx; species Oreortyx pictus. The sequence continues at coordinate 3,707,932 of JAUPFR010000015.1, forward strand.
ACCTATGTGCAGAGTCAGGTGGGTACCGTGAGATGTTAGGGATGTCTCAGGATCTGTTGTTTTACTCTTCTTAAAGAATAATTGGTGCAGTACCTTTGGCTACAGCACTTTTCTCTTTTCTCTTTCTCCCCTCCAGTTTATCCCACGAGGAGCACTCACACAGCCATCCGCTCTATGGACACGGCGTATGCAAATGGCCAGGCTGTGAAGCAGTATGTGAAGACTTCCAGTCGTTTCTAAAGTAAGAATGGTTTTTTTGGCACTTGCATTGTACAGAAAGCATGCCTTGAAATGTTGTGTGCTGTCACTCACCGCGGGCCTGATGCAAAGCCCATTGAAGTCAACTGAGAGCTCCCTTTCACTTCAGTGGCTTTTGGATCAGGCTCAAGAGCGTTTGAACAGGGGATAGTGAATTAGCCCCATGGGGAAAGTATGGTCTTGTTCAGTGTATTACTATAAAACAGATAGTTTGCGATTCTGCAGTTGTTTCTTTTAAATTTAATTAATTGCTAAGTTGCAGTATTGATAATGTAAACAATGCAACCTTGATTTAACCTTGATTTCAGTTTAATTTAGAAATTTAGTCTTAAATTAAGTCCATAATTGAACAGAATTGCAGAGCATCACGTGAAATTTAATTTGTGTCAAATAAGTAACTGATGAACAAAGTCTACACTACTAAAAATAAACTATAATTATATTAATTGGGCCCCTGCAGTTTGCTGCAGACCTTTCGTTGCTGCCAAAGAACACAGTTTTACACGTTGCATAAGCAGTGCATTATGGACTAGTACGTGGTAATGTGTGCATCCCAATGCAGGGAAGGACCAGCAGAGCTCTAATAACTTACACATGGCTGCTCCACGGCTTAATCATCAGCCTCACCCTTCTGAGCTGTTCCTACCACAGAAGAGTTTTCTGTCAGGGTTGGTCACCAGGTACACATGTGCTTCTGGTGCATCCAGGTTCTTGAATGTTTGCACACTGGTCTCCTAGAAATGGTGATGGCTAATTCAGTTGCTGGATCTCAGAAGTGATTGTGATTTAAATGTACAAAGGGGCAGATTCTCCCATTTACAGTGGTGATCTCATGAAGTTAGTCTGCGTTTTAAATACGTGGAATTCATCAGGGTGGATAGGTAGAATTGGTCCCAAAACATGCAATTGTATCTTTTCTTTCTGGGGCACTTCCTAGATTTTCATGTGAGAACAGTAACCAGCAGAGAATGTTTGTTAGGTGAAAAGGTAGGGGTAGGTTTTTGCTCTCAGAGTGGAGTGGGCCAGTTCTGCTTCCGTTGGCAAAACCCTCCTGAATTCAGTAGGTGGTAGTCCTAGTATAAACCTACATTACAAATCAGGAATGGTACAGTAATGAAAAGGTTCTCATTACAAGAGGATTACAAAATAAGAAGGTGCTAGTCGTAAATTTCCATGAAGGGTGGCCTGCCTCATTTCTTTTAATTCATCCTGTTGTTCACTTAAGTGAAATAAATGCTAATCTCTCCATACTTGCCAGCTCATTCATATTCATATGCCATACCATAGCGTTTAGACCTTTAAAACAATTCTATTTTTTATTGCAGTTAACCCAAGGGAAAGGGGCTGTGGTGGCCTTAGATACTGGAGCAATGTGTGTAGTTGAGTAAGGTCAGATCGTGCCACCTTAGCTTGCTGTGGTAGTCCTGCTGTAGAGCAGATCTCCTGATTTTAGGAAGGTTAGTTACAGAGCACTGTGCAGCTTGATGTGGCCACGAGTAGAATACAGAGCCGCTGGTTGAGTGTGGTATGAGTGGAGACAAGATTGCTTTATATGGTATTCTGCAGAAGTTGCAGTAGACCCGGTTCACCAGTCCACGTGGAGGAGGTGTGGGAAGCCATCAGTAGGGGAAGATAACCTGAAAGCCATTACAGATCAGGCTGGAGTTGAACCTCTTATCATCAGGAAGTGGCTCTGGCTGCCCCTGGCTCCAGCAGCTTTGGTTATCACTCACATTTTCAGGGCAGTGATCTTTCTTCTCTCTTCAAACTCATAGCAGAAGTGTGACGTTCTTAAGCCCATTGGCTCACACGTGTTTTCTCATTATCCAAATTCTACAGCGTCCAGAGTCCTGTTGTTCAGAGTGATGCTTAACCCTGAACAAATGCATAAACAAACGTCCTGGAGCAGCAGATTGACGCTGTTGGGAAGTGAGTGTTTCTTCATGAAATGATACTGTAGCCTTCCACGTCTCCTTGTGGAGCATCCCATCATCCTTACATTATATTGACATTTATCAAAACTCATTGCCCAGGGAGAAGATAGCAGGTAGACGGTTGAAGTTTCTTGCTGGCGCTCGTGCAGTCCACAAGGCCCTTTTCGATAGGCCCCTCGAGAGAAAAGCTCTTGTTTACAAGTGAAATACAGCCCGTGTACCCATTCAGCATTGCTTAATTTCGCTTACCTTGGTAAAAAGGCCTCTTGGAAAAAGCAAAGAGAAGTTACGTGTGGAACAAGGGCCTTGTATGCCAATAAAATGATTCCACAGTTAAGGGAGAAAAAAGGACTCACAGGTCTAAAACATGGTTCATTTCTTTTCCTCCTGAGGAAGAAATATCATAACTGTTGGTAAATCAAAAACAGAGATTTGACACTCTTCTGTGATCATTCTGTAGTGTTTGTTCCCAAGGTGAGGTACACCACAGGGCCCTTGATTTCAAAGATAAATACTGTACAAATAACGATCCTAGTTGTCTTTCACTCACAGCCAACAGGAGGATGCTTATCAGAACCAGCAGATACTCGAGCTATTGTACACGTTTATTTCCCCGTCTCTTTCAGAAATAAGTTGCAGTTCTAGCATTGTTTTTCAATCCATCAGCCACTGCTTATCATGTGATGTGGCATCAGTTAGAGCTAACTGATAGCAGCGGGGGCAGCTGCTAAAGCCTAATGAAACAGGAGCACCCCGCGTGGTCCCCGGTGCTGCTCGAGCCTAAGGACACAAACGTGGGCCTTGGCACTGCTGTGACCTGGTGGCCCTCTGCCAAGGAGGGAGCAGGGTGGAGGATGGAGGGGGCACACGCGTGTCTCGTGCCTGAACCAGCGCCCACGTCTCGGTCGGCAGCGAAAGAAGCAATTAGTAGCACAGAGCGACTTTCCTTGGGAGCTGACTATCTTTGATTTCATTTGCATGTCTTTAAAGGCCATTGCAGAGAGAAATATGCCCCTGTATGTCAAGTTGTTTAGGAAATCACTGCTGGAGGGTTTATTCAGCGAGGTATCTAGGCATCCAGAGCAGAAATGGAAGGAAGGAGATGGAACATGCTTCCATTTCCCCTTTTATCTTTTTGTTGTTGTTATTTAATTGTGGTTTAGATGTGTTTAATCATGGCTGCACCATTTTAAAATCAGATATACTCTTGAAATGAGAGATGCAGACCTTTGGAGAGATCCTGCAGTCCGTAATACGGTGATGCTGGTGCGCATTTAACTGATGAAACGGAGGAGAGTTTATGTGAAAGAAACTACTAAGTGCACTCCGTAATGTTTTCACAAGTGTTTTTATCATGGTAACATCTTGTTTACTTTAGTTGCCTGCCTAAAACTACTTGGAACATGTTAAGAAAACATTTCGAGAAGGCTTCTACAAAGAGGCTTTTGTTTAGCAGCAACTGTGAGACTGCTCAGCTCACAAAGGTGTTAACTTTCAACCCCTTAAGCACTTCCACATGAAATTCCAGCAACTATGTTTGTGGTTTTGGAAAAACAAAGTGTATATTAAAGAAACCAGGTATATGCTAATACATGTTGAAGTAGGCCGGAAATCATAAATTGTTTCAAGCGCATTAATTGCTCTGTCATTTACTTGTCGGAGTGCACGGCAGCCAGCTCATCTCACAGGGCTTGAGGTGGACTAGGGACCCTGACATCCAGACCCCAACCTCCAGACCCAACCTCCATCCACCCTAGCTAACATGGGGCGTGCGGGCAGCGGGGCCGCGCTGCCCACGTTGCAGGCGGGGAAGAAAGCGGTCCTCCTAGTTCCCAGACCGTCACCTCTTCCGAGCTGCTGTTGGGATTTCAGTGCTACAGTTTCTTTTACAACATCCTTATTAACCTTTCTGACATTGTGCGGAAGTTCAGGACCTCTCCAGGCGCTGCAGGAGGAGGCCGGGTGGCCCAAATCCCACAGTGCCCTCTAGTGACACCTGGCATGTCGGGAGGAAGGCTTTCCAAAAAGGAGCCCAAAGGGTGCCCGCGGACAGCCCCGCACCGACCCGTGAAATGGATGTGCTGGCGCAAGTGTTTTCACCCCCCTGGTTAGCACTGGAGAAGCCGCGCTGCCCGCCGTGGCGTATTTTGGCACTCAGAGAGCACGCAGCGAGGCACGTTGCCTTGCGGATCTGCGTTTCGTATCTTAAGGTGCTCTTGGTTTATACTTCGCCTTATAATTTCCGGTGTGTAATCAGAAAGCATTACTTAAGAGACGAGGATCGTTCTTTGTTTCATACTTTTATTGACACTGTCTACCATATTACTGCTATGTCTAAATGGTAAAATTTATTATTAGCAATAGTGTCACAAAAGTC
>JAUPFR010000015.1:3717500-3795000 GCA_036925125.1 Oreortyx pictus
CAGTGAGCATGCGCTGGATGATAGAAGTACAGCCCAATGTAGAGTACAAATGCAGGTTGTACAGCAGTTAGAGCTACAGGTAAAATAAAATTTATTTCAATATTACCTCAGTATTAATCAAATCCAATTCTCGACAGCAATAAAAAATGAGTTCTGCTTTTCCCACTGTGATTGAAAACCAGCTTTCAAAACCTTCTTGTAGTAGTTTTAAAAAACCGTCAAAAGAAACTGCAGCTTCATTTCCTCTTTTCTAAACCGTAACTTGAAAAGAAATAGGAAACTTAAGCAGGCTGACTGATTGGAAATCCATCAGTTTGTATCTAATGCTTTTAATACTCACCCGGGGGGCGGAGGGGGGTGGGGGCAACGCGGTCCCTTCGTTTAGAGATGTCGATGTGGGAGAAATGGTTGATGTTTATTTCAAAACGCTGCATGACCTGGCTTGTTTAGTGGTCTCTCATATACTAACACTCCCCATGGATTATTAATTATTATTATTTTGCCATTTGTAGCGAATGAGTTTTTTGAAAGCGCAGAGTGGGGGTAAACCGGAAAATATTGAATGCAATGTGAAAATATGACCTGTTTGTGCAACTGCCTTTCCGAATGCTTTTGAGTTCTTTCTGTCTCCCTGCAGCTCGCTGCTGTAGCCGGGCAGCTTTGACAGTCTCTCTGTGTGTAGGCAAGAGGTTAGCAAAGAAGGGGAAATTAAAACAATGTTGTACATTATATAGTTACCAGCTATTGAAAAACCTATTTTGTATGCAAGACAGCAGCGTAGAGATATATGGAAAGCCTTGGGCTAAGTACAGAAGATAATTACATTTGGAATTTTACTGAGTTAAGTCATTTATAGCTTCAAATAGTTGGAGAGAAAAATCAGCAAAAACACACTTAAACTTCTTGTTGTTACTTTTCAAGATAAGCATTTAAAAAATTTCCTTTTATCTTCTTATCTTACAAATTACCCTTTTTCTTTCATAGATATTTCCTAAATTTTATTTTCAGGAACACGCTGGTCATGACACTCCTTTTCCCTTTTAGCTGAAGCAGAATATACTATTTTAATATAAGTTTTATAAAAATCAAACTACCAGTTGAAAAATGCCAGCATCTTGCAGAGGACGTTATGAGAAGGGGTCTGTTGTTTTAAAAAGTGTCTTGAGAATGAGAAGAAAAGATCCGCAGTCGTCTTGGTAAACTGAGATACAAGATAATCTTACCAAGATGAGATAACATTCGTGCTGAAGGTAAATGCAGATTCTTCAGCTTCAGTTGACTTTAGAAGCCTGAACCCCTTCCGTCCCTCCTGCAGGTACTGGGCACATCTGTGCCTGGAGCTCCAGGAGGATGCCCTAGTCTTGAGCAGCACGGAGATGATGCCAGGTTATCACCTCTTCATAGGTCCTTGACAATGTTTTTGAGAGGTTTATCAGTGGTGCGTTATTCTGATTGTCCTAAGTGACTTAATATTCACGGATTCACACCCGTTTAGAGCTGAGGAATACATCCTAGCTTAGAGTCACTGCAGAAAGTCCCCACGACTAAAACATCATTTCAGAGTGGTATGAGGGCCAAGGCAAAAATTCTGCTTTTTGTTGTGTGTTTGTGTTTTTTTCTTTAACAGTCTTACTAGCGCAGTAAGAGAGATATAGGGTAAAGTAAGGTAGGTAGGATGAACTGGAAGCCTAATGTAGCATGGGATGCTGATAACAGTGAGACTATCTGTGTGTTAGCCAGGAAGGATGGGTGGAGAAGGAGGTTTGTCCTGCTTCTCAAGTGCCCCTAGAACTCCCCATTTCTCCCTCTCTTCATCCTACACGTCAGTTGTTTGAGTAGCCTGCGTAGGTATGAACACAGGAGGAGACAGAAGATTTATCTTCCAGTGCCCAGTTTATCTGGCTGGGACCTGTCTTTCACAGAACTGTGATAAAAAGGAGGTCTGGCTCAGTAGTGGAGTTCTCAGTGGCGTGGTCTGCAGCATCCAGTGTGATACAGCAGGAGCAGCTTGGCCAGGACCATCAACTTAACACTCCTGAACAGAGTGGCACAAATCAGCCCTGTGGCCAGCCACTTGTGTTCTGTGAGCCAGGTAGGAGAGGGACCCCATAGCTCCAAGGAGGATCAGATCCGTTGCATTTGAGGGATGCACTTCAGGTTTTGAGTGTGATGGACCCAAATGCAAGCTTCTGTTTTTTTCTAATGTAATTATTTGATCCAGAGTAGGGTTGTCAGTGTCACGGACATAAATTCCACAACATCTAAACAAAGTAATTTTTAAATGAACTTTCTGAAATATTCAGAAGTCAGTATGCTGTCTGATTGGGAGTGGCCTTTTGCAGAAGTGTTGTGAAGCTTTTCCATCACAAGCATATTTTAAATATCACAGACAAGGTAGAGATCTTCTCATATTTCCCTTTGTTTAAACAATCCTGACATGATCATTTGTTGCCATTAGAAATAATGAGAATTGGGCTCCTGGATAAAACACAAACACAGGAACATATCCCTACCCTTAGGAAGATCTTAGCTGGAATAGGGCATTTATTTTGCAGCACCACTTTTGAATGGAAAAACATTTCAGGACAGCAACAGGGCTCTGATGCACTTCACAAAAGTATCTTCTCATAGGAGAGCACAGACTCAGTTGGCCATTTTCTGTGGAAGGAAAGTTCTGCTCGGGCTTATTTTCCTGAAGCGTCCATTGACACTCTTGAAATCCTGAATATTTCTTGTACTTACTAAGCTCCTAACAGGAGGGAAGAGGTCTTGGTTGTCTCTTGCACTGCTCGTGGCTGGCTTTCTTCTCCTTTGTCCGTAGCATTTTTTCAAAGTCCTTCTGCTGAAGTGATCTTCTCTTCCTGTTGTTACTCCTGTTGAATGCCTTCACTGGGTTTCCATTTCCACATTCCTGCTTCTTGCCGTTATTTTCTGCCTTCTTTTCCCTTCTGTGCTTCCCTCTCTTGCTTATCGCGTGTGCAGTTTCAGGATTTAATCTCTCCAGAGCAAGGCATGTGTCTTGATACCCAAGTTTGCAGAACACTCTGTGCATTTCGCATGCTCTGGAGGTGTTTTCCACGAAAGCATTGTTAGGAACCCAGACTGTGATGGAGCCCCAGAGAGCTGGGGGAACCTCAGAAAGTCAGGCTTGCCATGAGGAACTAGGTGGCCATCTGAACACTGCCACCATTGAGAACTTTCCAAAAGAATATTAAAAAAAAAAAGAACGGGGCTTCAGATGGGACTGTATTGTAAGAGTCTTCTTACCCAGCCTCGTGCACCGTGTTGTACCTTCAAATCATGGAATCTTAGAATGGTTTGGGTTGGAAGGGACCTCTAAGATGATCTAGTTCCAACCTCCCTATTACAAGCAGGGGTACCTCCCATTAGACCAGGTTGATCGGAGTTCCATCCAGTGTGTCCTGATAAGGTCTTGCCCCCCGAAATGGAGTTTTACCAGGCTCCCTTCTGGACCTCTGAACATTTCAGGCTGCTCTATATCCTTGCTGCAGGAAGCCTTTGTAGATCTGCAGCTTTTATTCTTTTGGTCGGGATCCATTTCCAGCAGGGCACAGGAGAGCTGTGGGTGCCAGCTGAGCCTGTGGGTGAGGATGTGGCTCCTCTGCTCCCTGTCCTGCCCCGTGCCACTGCCAGGGGAAGGAATTACCAGTCCTACTTCAACTGCCTCTGGAGCGTATACATCCAAGTGCAGTTGTGCAGGCTGGGTACCAGCAGGAAAGCAACCAGTGCCCAACAGGAGCTTAGAAGCACTGGAACAGAGCTGCGGTAACAGGTTTATTTTCGTTGTGTAACAGCCTTTGCCCAATAACACTATCAGCAGATGAGGAGCATTTTCCTGCAGGCCCACTGATAATTTGTGGACGATCTGCACTCCCGTGAGCGCCACCAGTGAGCATGTGCTCCCACCAGTACCCAGCGAGTCCTCCTGGCTGCTTCTGAGGGACCTTGCTGAAGGAGGGGCTGCTGGTGACATTCTGCTTTATTATCGCTCCTGCTTCCTGACACAGGGGAAAAACAGTTTAAAGAAATTCTTTAGATTTTTTTACTTCTCCTCAGTGCTTTGAAACCGAGAGACCTCTATTTTTCATAATTTAAACTCCTGCCTAACTGGGTGAGTGTTTGAATTCCTAGACTATGACAAAACACTAGTGTGCGTCTGCCTCAAATGTCGAGAGGATCTTTAATAACGTTCACCCACCAGAAACGGCACTAAAAGCGTGCTAAGATGATGACTGAGAACAATAAAAGCAAGGACCCCAGCTGCTCCGGGGCAGAGCACCGCTCCGTTTGGCCGAGGGGCCCAGAGGAAGCACGGTGCAGGGCGTGCTCCATGCTGCCTGCTGGCTTTGCTGGTGGCTTTGCCGGTGGCTTTCCCTGCTGCCACTGCTCTGCTGCAAGCAGGAAGCTTTCAGGTGCCTCTGAGTTTTATTTGTTTTGGCAAGAGCTTTGGTTCCTGCAGTAGCCTGCAGACCAAAACGTAATGTGCGGATGACCCTGCCAAGCAGCCCCAGCACCCGGGAACTGCTAAGAATGAGAGATTGCACAACAGAGCTGCACTGAGAATTAAATATTTATTGTTTTTTATTTATGCTGTGGAAAGCACCGCAGCTGAGGGGTGAGACCTCTACTTTCCCTGAAGAAGTCCTCTGGGGACTCTCAAAGGGAGACGTTCCCACTGCATTGCTAAGAGCCTTGCTCTGCTCTCCTGTGGTGTCCAGAACAGATCTGGAGGTAGACTGCAGGAGATCTAGTATCAGCTTCAGCTTTTCCCTCTTGCCGTGGAGATTTTTGACCTAAGAAAAGACAGGCTGCTTGCAAAGGCCGGTGACTTGGCTTTTGTACTCCCAGAGCACACAGTGGTGACACCATTTTTTCCTTTATTTAATTCCCATCTTGGAAAGTTGTGTGCCAAGTTTTATCCCGTTGTGACACCTTTCTGGCACAGGCACAGCCCCCCCTCGCCTTGCGAAGAGCAAGACAACCTTGACTGGAAGGTTATGAATGGGGATTTATGACCCAAGTCTCTTTTTATATACACTTAGCCCAGCTTTACTGCTACAAACAGATGACTGTGATAAGGTGGGCAGGTTGTTTAACATTTCACTGGAATGCGAATACAGTTCTCCTCTTGGCACCAGGAACCTGACTGTCTAAAACAAAACTGCAGAAATTGTCATGTCTAAGAACCTGATCCAAGTCCTGCTGGAAACAGAAACCTTTATGTTGGGCATGTAGGTTAATAACACACCTTTTTCATTAGTATTATCTCCTGATATAATCCCACTTCTTTTTTTTTTTTTTTTTTACTTCTCTTTATTCTTCTCTTTTTTTATTTTTTTTCATTTTTTTTATTTTTAAGAGCAGACAGAAAACATCCTATTTTCCTGTAGAGAAAAAAAAATAAAATTGTTTCCAAAACCAGTGAGAGTTAGTGCCTGGCCAGTGCACTGGTAATGTAGTTGGAAGCTGTCCTTACCACAGCTGTACACTGTGATCTTGAGACACCAGCTAGGTGCAGATCTCAAATGAGGAAGTGCAGGGATCACGAGGACCAGGCAGTGGGCATCCCCTTGACATCTAGTCCAGGAGCCTGGCTGCACTTCTGAGCTGTGATGCAGTGGATGTGGGTAGCATTTGCACCCAGCTGCCTTTTGGCATGCACCTCAGGGATGCCAACAGTGGTGATTCTAGCTGCAGCTCCTGTCCCAGCTGGGTTCCCTTGTCGACCCCTGGGGGTTTTTCCAGCTCTTGAAGGGTCACAGTGACGTGAGAGCCTCAGCCCATCCCTGTACTGCTCATCCCACGGTGCAAAAGGAGGACAATGCACGCAGGGTCACCGCACAGTGTGCCTTCTGCCGTGCTTCCCGGCTTAATAAACATGATTCACTGATGTCTTTTTGCTGTCAGGGCTAGAGTGAACCTCTTGGTGCCAGTAGGTCTAGCTTTTCTTGCTGAAGGGCTAATGCATTTTGCTCTGAGAAATACTGACACCCAGCACCAGGCGTTAGCTTTGCCTCATGAACAGACCGTATACAATTTCCAAACTGCTCAGCAATAAAACTCTCCTGTCTTGTGCACTGGTGCCAACTGTTTAATTAGGAATAAGCAGAGGTTGGATTTTATTCCTACGAGTAATAGCGTGTTTTTTTCTCCCCCTTCAGCTTGCAAAAGATAAAGAGCGCCTGCAAGCCATGATGACACACCTGCATGTGAAGTCAACTGAACCAAAAGCCACCCCTCAGCCTGTAAGTACTGAACTGTGCAGAAAGCAAAACCAGATCTCACACCAAACCTCTTTTCCTGTTTCCCACCTGGGCGCGTGACGTGAAGCGTGGCTTTGCAGTGTGCCGCAGCGAGGAGATGCAAAGCAAGCAGCATTTGCTGGCTGTGCAGGGGGCAGAGCCCAAGGATCCATCTCTCTCCTTCCTCCGGGGAGGCTGACGGGAGCTGGACCCCAAAGAGGGGCCTTCTGGTGGCCTGTGGGTTGCTTTACATTGGTGCTGCTTGTGTGAAACCTTAGGAAGTGTTAGGAAGGAGTTGTGATTAAATTAGATTTAGTGAATTTATTTGGCTTTCTCCCTGTGTGACAGGCATTTACAGTAGAACAGGCTCTTGTTGCACGTTTTGATGATAATCGCTGGTGCCTGATATCAGGTTTTATACCACTGAAACTGAGAAGGGGAACCTTCTCCACTGCAGATTGCTCTGCAGAAAAGGAGCCATGGGGGTGGCCAGTAGGGTACGAGGGGTCGGTCAGCCGCTCCATAAATTCCCTGTTAGGCAGCCAGTGGCTTTGCAAGCCAAGCCAGCTCCTGGGTCCCCCACCACAGGGCAAGCCCTCCATCTCCTTCCCTGACCAAAGCGACTCCTCATCTGTTGTTTTCTTCTCACCTCTTAATGCTGAGAATGCTCCTCAGAGCTTCACATGATTATTCAAAATGGAGAGAGTGCTTTGCTTCTTGATTTTAAGATTTGTAAGATTTAAAGGTACACTGGCTTTATTTGATTTTGCTTTGAGTCATTGTGTGAAAATTAATTGAGCGTTGGCAATCTATAGTTAGTACTAGCAATTTTAATCAATATGCAATGATGCAGCATAATGACAAAGTATTGGTTTATCTGTTTTGACTGATTTTTTTTCTATAAATAAAGCAAACATACACCCATATATGTGTGATTTATGGTGATAGAAGTAAAAAAGAGTCAGACTATTAACCCAGCAAATATGGTAGCCTGCCAAGATGCAGTTGGTAGACAAAATTAATGTCTGAAACAGAACACATTACAGAGATAGAGAACATAAAATCATTAAACACTTCACGCACCCATTTTTACTAGAAACGGATTTCTCAGTTTCCATGTAGTTGGGAATAAATGGCTGCAGAAGTGCGTAGGGAGGCTACTGGATAGAAAACTACAGGCTGTTCAGCAACAGGGATGTCAAAGTCAACGGGAAGGTTTGGGGGCAGTCTTGGAGAGTGTTGAGCAGTTGGTCAGAGCCCTTCCATTTCAGCTGGTGAGATTCCTAAAGCTGCTTGACCCGGTGGATAGCAGCTCTCCAGAGTGGAAACCGCATGCAGCCTCTGTAAAAATAGCATTCTTCTAGTTCCTCGTATCCATCTCAGCCTGAATGCAAATGCTTCAGCGCATTGTTGGCAAAGTGCGTAGACCCAACAGAATGGGAGGAGGCTTGGTTTCTATAGCTCTTACTGGATTAAAAATTAAAACAGCGGAATAATCTGGGAGTCTCAAAGCACTCTGCCTTGAGGCCTTTGGTAACAGCAGTGCCCCTCAGGAGGAAGGATTAAAAACTGAAGGGAGGAAATCACAAGGAGGCGAGCGGTGTTTGGCAAGGCAGCCGGTGATCAATGCTCCGCCGCAGAGGGCAGGAGCTTTGGCGGGCCGTGTAGGCTGCGGAGGTACCAGGCGGTGTCGCCGTGAAGATTAGTGTTAACAGCTAATAAACAGGGAGAGCAGCTGAAAAAAAAAAAAAAAAAAAAAAAGAAGAAGAAAAAGAAAAAGAAAAGGGAACACAGGGGGAAAAGGGCTGTCTTGATTAGTATTAAAAATGTTTTACATTCTGGAAAATTATAGCTTTGTTGGGGACCTCCTACTAAATTTATTTTTAACTGCTCTATTGAAAATTCTGTACCACTAGTCAACATTATCTCTCAGTTGCTCAGCACAGTGTTTCTTTATTAAAAGAAATAGGCATGAATATTTTTGACTGAAAAATTAATAGCTTTTGAATTCATACACAGCAGGTTTTCTTTTGCAAAGAAGTCCAATATCGCTGCACAGCACTTCTATAACCATTTATTTAGAGTCCAAGTCAAACCTTTGACAGCTAGAGCAGTGTTACAAGCCAACATAAAGAACTCCAAGATGTAAACCAACAATAGGCAGTCTGTGTGAGGTTTGCCATTGTCAAATACATAGATTGTTTGGATTAGTTTATGTAAATGTACTGTTGTATTACCCTTTGGAAAAAAAAAGATCACATTTGTGTATGAAAAGTGGTTTCGTTCACAGGCAGCATTATAAATTCCTTATCCTTTAACTTACATGTTAGAAGTAAAAATTGGTGCCTGACAGGCCTATATTGTGTGGCACTCTGTTGTTGGATTGAAACTGCCTTCTTTTCATTTATTGAAATATAGAAAAATTTATTATAGATACCATCTGATAAATCAGAAATTATTAAAATATGTATAGGTGAAGCATTTGAAAATTAATTATAAAATGTAGGAGTATAGTGTTTTGCATAAATTGTGCTTTCGTTATGAGAAAATACACAGGCACCGCTTAGGCTCTGCTAGACCCTAGTCCTTTTAACTCAGTGGGATAGGACTTTGGTAAAAAGATCTGATGACCATTATTGCAGTGCAGAGTATTCTTTACATCCAGTAATTAATTTTTTTTTGCCAACATAACTAATGCAAGGTGTACGTTAGAATTAATATATTAGGGTACATCAGCAGTTATAAAGGAAAGAGTGGCTGCAAATCCAAGCGTAGCAATGAATTGGGATTTAAAATTACACCCTTTTCACGACCGAGGAAACGTTTTTATTCTGCTAAAAGGATCTTAATGCTTGTTTTTAAACAGTTTTGTTACTGGGAAGCGGATGGGGTCTGAGCTGCTTACTTTGCTGCTGCTTTCACCACGTGCCTTGTGTAACCCGTGCTGGCTGTTGGCCTCCTCTTCGGCTTCACGCAGAGCTGAGCAGTGGTGGCTGAACCCCAGGCAGCTTCTTGGTGCTGCTGCAGCCATCACAGCTCAGCCAGGTGTGGGGAAGCTGGTCCTGTCCATCGATCACATCCCCACCTTCAGGTGGCTTTAGCTCCTTGCTGTTATTTCCACCCCGGCAGTGGAAGGGCCAGTGCCCCGCACCGCTCCGCTCTTCAGTCCCGTTAAAGCCAACGTGACTTAAGCATGTTCTCGTGTAATGTAGTGGTGGGTGAGCTGTTGGCACATAGGTTTGTATGTGGGGAGGTTGCTGCAGGTAGGGCAGCTCTTCTGCTTCTGGGCAGGCAGGAAGGTGGCACTGGGGACGGGCAGGGCACTGGCACAGGTTGTGCTGGCCGCCTGTATGCAGATAGCAAACTATGTACTCACCATGTCCAGTGGCGCAGCAGCCTCGAAGAAAATGTATCTCAGCGTAACGCTTAGAACACGCAGAGTTGTTGGTCTTACTGTGCTACGTGCGTTGTTTTGGTGAGAATAAAGGACTGAGACCAAAGCTGTGAAGGAATATGCTGTGACATATCTTTGTAAGGAACGCTTTTCTCAAGGAGGAATAAAATAGAGAAGCCAGAGAACAGTGATTGCTCAAGAATTATCACTCTGGTTTTGCTATTAAGATAGGTTGCCCTACACTCTGTTTTCATTGGTGCACGTGGTCCGCGTGGTAGGTTAAGATGAAAATGTGATTTTATCTGGGGGGGGTTAACTAACAGTGAAATTCATAGGAAGGAAAGGAATAGGAAAAAAACACGAACCAACAAATGATTCTGCATACTAGGTGCTGTATCCATCTTTGAAAAATTGATAGAAAACTTGAAGAGAAACTTTTGGCACCTCAAATGAAACGCACTGTTAGATATCCCTTATTTAATGTATTTTTTTGCCCTAACCATTGCAATTACGTCTGTTTTGAAATACTGTTTTTAGCAACTGTAATAACAAAGCATTTAAAAAATGGTCTTTTAACTCTTGAGGTAATGACTGAGCATTTTAGCTGCTGTAGCCCTACTTTATAGTTTGAAAAAATAACGATACGCAGCAATACAGAGAGATTCTCAAGCACAACAAAAGCTGTTTTTATATACTGGTTTTCATTAAGTCTCACTCCTCAGCTTCGGTTTCCTCAGTGCTGCTGCCAATAACAACACCTGCTAAGTGATTGCCGCCTGCCAGGCTCCCATCCAGCGCTGCTGTGTCCGAGCTGGAGCAGGAGAGGAGGATGCAACACTGAGCAAAGCTCTGGGCCCAGCTTGCCATCCGTGTCAAGAAATGCAGTCTCAGCTCCAGGTGTTGTAGGGTCCAGCAGCTCTGTTCTGATAAACCCTCAGCTGTGATCATGACCGACACAGCAGCATCAGTGGCAGGGGAATCCCTGCCCTGCAGCAGTGGGTATGGCCTCTCCCTGACACTTAAAAATGTACACTTTTTTTTTTTTTCCCCTTAACGTGTTTCAGATCAGAGTTTTTTACTGCAGCCACTATTGTCATGGAAGATATTTACACAAAAAGAAATCAGGCTGAGCCCTAATGGGAGAGCCACTTACTGGAAATCTGTTTTACGGGGTGAGAGAGAGGGCCACCTCTCTGTCGTGTTTATATGTAAGGAAAAAGAACTGTGACTCAGTCTTCACCTTTAATAGGAAGCCATGACCATTTCTTGAGAGGGAAGGTTAGTACCGAAATCCTAAGCAGGATATTGGCTGCTGAAACAATTAAAGCATTTATGATTGTTGAGTTAAAGCGGCACGAGGCCCTGTTCTTAAAAAGTGAAACTGAACAAAGCACCCAGCACCCTTTGCTGACTGAATTTACCGAATTTAGGACTTCAAACTGTTACGGGGTTTGGTGGTTTTTTGTTGTTCTTTTTTTTTTTTTTTTTTTCTTGTTTTCTTTTGTGGCTGGAGGAAATCCTCCCTCCCCCATCCCCAGCGCAGACCTTGCAGAACCACTTAACCCTTGGGTGGCGGGGCTGTGCCTTGCTGCCCAGTGCTGACTTTGTGCCCTGTGTGTGAGATCCCTTCAGCCAAAAAATGGTCCCTTGCCAAAACGCACAGACTGTGGGACAGGGGCAGTGTGCAGAGTACCAGAGTGAGCAACTTCTCTAATCGCAGAAGCTTGTTTTTAAATAGAAAATGCAAACAGCAAGAAGCCACGTCGAGTTTCCATCAGGAAAAGAAACCCTCCCAGCCCAGTCCCTTCCTGATCTTTGCCCCGAATTATCCTCCGCCGCGCGTTTCTGATTGCCAACAGTATTAAGATTTAATAGTCTACGATTCAGATGAATATTTCAGGATGGCAACAAAACCAACACCATTCATAATTTGTTGTTCTGCTCCAATTCACCACCGAGCTCTCCGTCTTCACGCTGCAGATCCCACGAAGACAGCGGCCCTCATCACCTCCCCGTACCCACCCCGTGTGTTTTGGTACCGTCACCGAAGGGGTCAGTCCCCTGCCCAGGAGCAGAGTGGCACCAGGCACGGGGCAGGAAGAGGAAGAACTTTGCTGGCGAGCACCAAGGTCGTCTTTCATTAACTTGTTGGTTCAGGCTCAGCAGCGGCTGGCGAGGGTGAAGCACAGCACACTCGCCGCGTTCCAGCTTTTTGTTCTTTCTTTCCTCACAGACTGCAGTCATGTTTAATTTGGAAACTGGGCTCCTTTGGCAAATTAGCAATTAGAACAATTTTGTGGGAATATGTATATGTGTCATTAGTTTTCCTGCAAATTAATAGCGAGAGCAGAGGTCAGGCAGAAATTTTCCACTTGACTGCAGCTCCTCTGTTGAGATTTGGCACTTTGTTTTGGAACGGCCACAGCTGCTCAAAGCCACAGTCTTCCTTTAGGAACTGTCTTTTAATTAGTTTACCTCATAGCCATTATTACAAATATTACTGCCTCCCCTCCTTGAAATAAAATTACTGTTTCTACAAAATATTCCAGTGACATCTTGCACCACTGCACATTGATGGTGGGGTCACTCGAATGCAGCGTTTAATCATTAGATCACCTCCATAAGCATCTCCTAATTAGAGTCCTTACAATACAATTTTATCTGGTAATTAGCTGAGATTGGCTGCTTCCTCTGTAGCTTATTAGTGGCAGCCCAGCAGTGGGTGTGAATCACAGTGTCATTTGTCAAGCCTGTTAGGGCCCCCCCCTTTGCTCGTCCTCTCCTCTGTTTATTTCTAGTTGCTACCTATGCTGAAAAGCCTAAAGAAATCCAACTCGATTCAGATTCTTGAAGCAGGCAGCGCTGACCTTTGGGGATTCTTTCTCGCAGCTCCCCAGTAGAAACAGATTAAATGTTAAGATTTTAAACACTAAAAAAGGAAGCGAACTCTTTTGAAATGGAGTAGAGAGAGCCGTAATAATGGAGCGCGAGCAGTGATCTTTCCAACAGGAGGGCCCAGCTGCCGAGCCTCTGCCAGAGACCGGCACTTAAAATTGATGCAGATTTGCTCGCAGTTATTGGACTGTTAAAACGTCCATTTAGAAACTGAGATAAAATACAGAAGATTTAATTTCATGGTGAGACCTGTCAGTTGTACTATTATTATCATCGCTGGTCCTTTTATCATATGTAATAGATGGATAGATGGATAACAGGGAGACATTACAATGCGCGTGTCCCTAATCAGTGGCCTTAAATCACGCCAGTCAACAAGCAGAGGTGGCAGCGGTGGCAGCGCGCGTGTTCCCGGCAGTGAGTGCCGTGGCAGGACACTCCAGGAAATCACTGCCTGCATTTCACCACCCTCATCATCTCCTTGCTGGGATTCTCCTTCTGTGGCCTCACCACGAGTTGCTGGACGGTCCCCATGTGGAGGACACGCAGAGGATGGGTGTCTGCAGGCAGCAGCACTTGGCTGTGTGAGGGTGTTGTGGCTGGGCTTCAGCGCAGGCACGGCTGCTTGAAAAGCAGGGACAATCTATTGAAGAACCGGTGCTATTTATCTGTCGCTGTGCTGTGCCCTTCCTGTGGGCAATCAGCTTTTTGTTGTGGTGTCATTTCTGTGACACGAGAGCCCTTTGTTTTCCATTACCTTTGTTTGGGATAAATCCTGTTATTTTGATAAAGGAACGGCAGTATTTCTGGCTGTTAACTCAGACGAGGGATGCTAATAGGAGCTTTCTTATCTGGTTACTTTCACACGAGGAAAATTAATACAGAGTCTTATGGATAAACATGAGGTGTTTGGGGGCATATCTGAATTGTATGCCTCGCCTTCATCTGAAAAGCTTTAATGTCCAGCCAAAAGGAATTTTAATCAGAACAAAAGTTAGAAAATTCTGGCCCTGTTAAATTCAGTAGGAATTTTGCTACCGACTTCAATGGGGTCGGGATTTCAGCAATATGATTTGCAAAAGTGCCTAAGGGAAGGAAACGTGGAAGTAGTCAAAGAGCCCTTCCCTCCCTCATCTTTTCTGATGTTGTAGTTAAGACATTGGGTTGTTTGTTTAAAGTACTCCAGCAGGAGAGACCTACTGTAAGGGAGCATCGTTTTTCGGAGGGCATTGGAGGGCGGAGAGAAGGAGCAAGTGCTGGTGGTGTGGGTATGGTGGGGGCTGAAAGTGGTTGGGCTCTGTCTGGGTTGGATGCACAGTCCCAGAGGC
The DNA here is from genome assembly GCA_036925125.1 of Oreortyx pictus. NCBI lineage: Eukaryota > Metazoa > Chordata > Aves > Galliformes > Odontophoridae > Oreortyx > Oreortyx pictus. The sequence goes on from JAUPFR010000015.1 coordinate 3,731,381, forward strand.
GTTTAGCTGCTGCTGCTCGTGCAGGTAACACTGTGCCTCCCGTCAGGGGAGAGCAGAATGGTGCCACTTGTGCTGGGCTGAGTGGCTGCAATATTTCATGCAGTGTGATTAATTAAATTATTCCAGAGTCAACCTACTCAGGGCTTTGCTTTTAAAATGGATGAACGGGAGGGGAAGAAAAAAAAAAAAAGCAATCCCAAATGCTGAAGAGAGAGATTGCGTTTCTCCCTACTGTGTCCCTAGGAAAATCTGGCCTTTTATTCTTAGCCCGATGCCTTCAGTGAAATACCCAAGAAGATTGATTAGAATCCATGCATAATGATAGCATGGAAATAAGAGAGGTGTGGGGTTCAGATTGTGAAACAATGGGACTAAAATAAAACACTACAGTGATGACGCACTCCGTAAGATCTTGTTTGAAGGTTCAGATGAAAATCCACGATTTGTAGTTCTGGCAGCAGGCTGCATTATTCTTCTTATAAAATCTGTCTATCTGGACATGCATGTATTTGTTACCCTTTGCTAAGGGAGATGCTACAAGAGCACTTGGAGCTGCGTCGTCCGCTCCGAGCAGAGGGTTGTGCCCCCACCACCCTTAATCAGCCGCAGTCGCCCGTTGTAACGCGGCCTTCGTCCTTTCCCTCCGCAGCTCAATCTGGTGTCCAGCGTCACGCTTTCCAAGACGGCGTCCGAGGCTTCTCCACAGAGCTTACCTCATACTCCCACCACCCCGACTGCACCCATCACTCCCGTCACGCAGGGACCGTCGGTCATCACTACCACGAATATCCACAACGTCGGGCCCATCCGGAGGCGGTACTCGGATAAATACAACGTCCCCATTTCTTCAGGTAAAGCGGTGCTGCTGGCGCGGTCCCTCCCGGCCCGGCAGCTCTCTGTTGCCTACACCCACAGCGAAGGGCTGTGATGATAACAGAACAACTGCTCTTTATTTAGCAGATATTGCCCAGAACCAAGAATTTTATAAGAACGCGGAAGTTAGACCACCGTTCACGTATGCATCTTTAATTAGACAGGTGAGTGGAGCCAGACACAGGCATTGGGATTAGAAAAAGTCTCCCTATATGTGTGCGCTCTGGATTAAATAGATTTTCAAACCTTCGGTATGTAAGCATGCTCAAATGCTCAAACCTTTACTATAAGGGTTTTTAGAACTGCAATATATAACATAATTGCTTTTGATTAAGTATTACAATACGATGTGATTATTAGGAAATTCATTTCACACAACAGTGAAAATGAGCCTGTTTAAAGATGGCAAGTCAATTATCACAAGCTACAGTAATCTCTGATCCCTAGAATTAATCTGAGCTCTAAATAATTACTGAGCTTTAATCAGCTAGTGAAATGTTTTGCATTTCTCTTTGATTCTGCTTTATGAATGACTAATAAATTAATATTTCTGTAAGGAAACAGAAATAAAAACTCAAAACAATTAGATAATTCCATTTTGAATTTTGCCATTGAACTGTTAAATACAGCCATTAATCTTAGTTCATATTGTGAAAACCTTCCTTCGGATTTTTGCTCCAAATCCCTTCTCTTATTTTCTCATTCTTTGGTTCTTCCGTTCTTTTTGCATTGGTCCTAGTAAAGCTCTGACTGTATTTTGTGCTCGTTCGCTCCTAACTGATCTTGCCATTGATTTGCTTCACAAGGCCATCCTCGAATCTCCAGAAAAACAGCTAACACTAAATGAAATCTACAACTGGTTCACGCGAATGTTTGCTTACTTCAGGCGCAACGCAGCGACGTGGAAGGTAAGCCTGAGCCCGAGTGTGCCTCTTGCCTTTGATATCTGACATGTACAGAATAGACGCTGCTGATGACATAACAAATTGTAACGACGTGTGGACATGAAAATGTGGATGGGCAGTTGTGACACGCGCTGGGTGCCTTATCTGCAGGAACAATTTGATATTTGGCAGAAAAACTCCTCTGCTTTTGAAAACCACTAATTGAATCCCCCATTATTGGCTTTTATGTTCTGTGATTATGCCACGAGTTCCTCTGTGTGGTTGCTGCTAGCAGTGAAACTCAAGCCCTTCAGCTGGAATGCATTAAAAAAAAAAAAAAAAAAAAGAGGTAATGTTATTGTGTCAGTGGAAGATATGCTGTTGTCTTTTTAGTTATGCAGGCTGTAATCACAACAACTGATTTTTTTCCCTAGGATCTATAGATAAGTGGATTTCTTTCCTCAGTCAGTTGACTCAACTGCATATGCAGATATGTGACAAACTTCTTCGTTTCAGTCACACAGCAGCAGCTCATTGAACATAACACACAACAAACAAGCCTTACCATAAGAAATCTGTTTGACAAAACTAAAACTTGATATGTTTGGCACTTCAGTTTCCTACCGTAGCCATCTCTGAGGCTGTCAGTTAAGGAGCCTTGGGAGTTACCTTCGTTTTGTATTTTGGAGGCCACTCTTTCCCTTGTACGTGGCCACACTGGCTACTGAAGCTGGTACAATTACTAATGAGTGAACCAAAGAAAAGGATCTTGTATTGCAGTAAAAACTGCATCCCAGGAGTTTGAGCTGCTTTTAATCTAGGCAAGTCTGTTGCTCTCAGGCTTTAAATGTCCAGGCAGCAAGAGTATGTTCCATGCTTGCTGTTTCATTAGCCCTTTCTGTTTTTCCTGTCTCAGCCTGCATTTGGAATTAATTCCATCAGAGGATGGAGCTAAAAATCGTCCTTGGAGTTTAGTTCGGTTTTAGTGGCACGTTTTGCTTTTAATTCAGGTCCCAGGGCAATTCTTACATTTTCAAGCTCAATCTATAACCTCTTAGATTCAGGAAAAGTCTCTGTGATTGCTGCTTTGATTCTTCAACTTCAGTTAGAAAACATGAGCAGTGTTTCACTTTGCAGCCTCCTTGCTATCCAAAAAGGAAATTAACTTTCCCTGATTTAAGATCCATTTAGACCTGCCCGTCTTTTGCTGCTGGAGTGCTTCCAGTAGGCCTTTTCAGCAGCCTGCAGGTGTGGGTGCTAAAGCAAAAATCCTATCTAATTCCAGCGGTGAAAGGAAGTGGAGAAGGGAGTGGAAGAAGGCAATCTTGGCTGCCTGCAAGGCTGGTGTTAGGAATTAGCCTTGCGTATCACTTAAAATGGAGTCCCAGGAGCCACGTGCTCTAAAAGTGTGCTTGTAAGGAGGAGGAGAGCCTGAGCTGGAGACGCCGGGGCTGACAGAAGAGCGTGGTGGGTCCGTGTGGAGACCCCTCACAGACACCCTGACCTTGTCCAGGAGCCCGTGTCCTGCTTCAGAGCCTGAGAAGAAAAGGTTCACCTCAGCTTCTGCCATCCATGCAAGGAATGCAGTTTTTGAGCTACTCAGATTTATGCCAGCCTTCAGGAACAGCAGGGATGAAAATGCAGCTCTGGCTTGGCATGATGGGAAGCCCACGGGGCGCAGAATGAGCGCAAGGGTCTAATTGCAGAATCAGAATAATTTGAATATATATGTGCTGATTTGAGCTCACCTTCAGCTAATGCGTAGGGGGCATTGGAGTCAGTGTTCCTAAAGTTCAGGTCAGGGTTTGGTGTGGGCAGGCTTCCTTGAGACCTGTTTCAAAACCACAGACGAGCCCAGGAATAACAACCTTGAAAAAATGAACCTCTTCCCCAAAACGCAGTACAACGGAGCCTGAGCAGTTATGAAAATTGCAAACCCTTTCATTTACTACATTCAAGTATGTTCAGGGTAATTTTTCTGCAAAGTGGCTTGCGTACAAATATTTTTACCAAGGTAAATATATAATCTTAGAATAATAGCTCCTAATTTTTGCGTTAAGCTGATTGCTAAGGGAGCACTGTGAACTGGTTCTAACAGGTCAGAGGCGATGCCTGTTTACTTTTATTTTTTGGAGTAATTTGCTGGCACTGAGTTGCAGCCATGAGGCACAGGCTGCAGGTGTGGCTCTGAAAGGTGAATAAAACTGCTAGATAGCAAGTATCCAGAGGCGCTGGGAACAAAACAGTGTGGGTTTTTGGTTTGGTTTTTTTTTGTGATGAATTCCTTAAATAAATGATCACAATGAAAGCAGAAAGAGAGGGCAGTGCTTCGTGGACTTGCTGCGTATACCCAGTGTGTTTGTCTCAGGATCTTCAGCAAGAGGCACTTGATGGCGAGTCGCACTTTGACTTCAAGAGAGCCATAACAGGCTGTGAAAGATTTCTCCAGCATTAAATACGTTTAAAGAACACAAATATTTCTGCTCAACTGTGTATTTGGAGACTGTTTACAAACTCCGAGGACTCACTCCACCGAGCTGTGCTGTGTGCGCTTGATCAGCTGCCGCGTTAACTGGGAGAGATCGGCTTTCACTGTGGGAAATAGCGTTATTATTCTTACGTTTTGCTCCAGACTTGACAGCGTTCCCATTTTCGCAGGAAACTGCCTGAGTTACCCAGATGTGGGCCGGCAGCCCTGTGTCAGGTTGCGCTCGGGCTCGCTGCTTTCCGCCCGTAAGGCGTGGGGCGTTCACAGTGTTCTGCTCCACCTCCCAACCAGGGGGTTTGCCACAACTTGACGAGCAAATGAGAACCGGGAGAGGAAGGGGGAGAAGAGTCATTGAAAGAAGAACAAAGTAAGGGAAGGAAGAATGACAAACGGATCCTCATGGAAGAGCTGAAGTGTGCACAGAGTGTGCCACAGTGCCGGGCGATCCTCTTGTCCGTGGGATGGGGCACCTGCAGCCAGAGATGAGCTTGCTGCCAAGTATCTGCTGAATGCTCCCCTGGAGCAGGGACAGGACTGTGCTAGTGACATGGAAAAGTAGCAGAAGACTCTTCTTAGCCTTTCCCTCCAAGCGCATAAACCAGTGCCTCTTAATTTACATGACAAATGCACTCTCCTACCCTTTGTTTGCACAGTGATTTAGACATTCATGATTAGAGCTCACTTTCACCATCCAGAACCAATGTTCATTAACCAAAAGAGGAAAAAAAAAAAAAAAAAAAGAAGATGAAGATGACAGGAGGGAAAAAAGTGTGGTCTCTTGGTTGCCTAGACCCAGGCCATGTGTTTGGCTGGCACTGTGCCTGCTAACGAGTCAACCAGATTGACTAAATCAGTGGTGCCAGTGATGATGGATGGAGTTTGTTCGCCTGCGTATTCTCAGCAAATGGCTGCTTCTGCTCTCCCTGCTTTCCAAGCCGCTCTCGTGGTGCCGGGGATGAGCTCCGTGTACCAACCAGAGCGGCTCTGCAGTGGGCTCTGTGCTCAGGAATCCCACACTGTGGGATGTATCGTGGCACTCCGTGAGGTACGGGGAGCAGAGCAGAGCCCCAGCTTGCCGTGCGGCAGTGAGGTGTCTCCTCGTGGCCACCTGAGGGGAAGGTCCGAGTGCACTGTGAGATAACTCCGGGTTCATCCTCCGAACCGCAGCGCAGACCCGAGCACAGAGTCCGGGAGCGCCAGGGTCCCTCCGGGTGATGAGCTGCAGGGTTATTATCACTTTGTTTCAGAGAGCCCTCCTCGTGTTTGCACTTGGCAGAGGCTCAGATCAGTCGGTGCAGCAGTCTGCCAGGAACGGGAGCCAACTTCCATATAAGAGCACACAGCAGAGGCAGGGGCTGGGGCCGTGCCGGCCAGCGGGGTTCTGCCGAGCCCCACTCCGTGCTGCAGTGGGGCAGGAGCTCAGCACCTGATAACCATTAGCCCAGCTGTGGGAAACCACAGGAGCACCAGCCCCAGTGCCTCCCCGCTCCATCAAGAGCCATCCACGCTCACATGAGATCCTTCCTGCTCTTTCACACTGCTTTCTTTTCCAGGAGAGGAGAAGCCCATGTATCTGTTTCAGAAATGTCAATGCAGTGTTTCTCTTGCGTTGTGTTTGAAATGTGCCGTTATTATGCAGCGTGTGTGTTTATACAATGATGGCTGTTCTCATTTGAACTGTGGGTAATTGATAAGAATGAGTTGATTTTTTTAATCTTGGGTTGAAGCTTTTGTATTTATATTAACTTTGCAAAATAAGATGTAAAGAGCTGGGGTGCGGGGAGAGGGGTTGACGTTGCAAAATGAGGGCTGTCAAGCTGACTGTGCTGCTGTTCTTGGACAATGATGAGCATTTTCTCATAGAAAGTTTTTGAATGTATTCTCTTGCTGCAGAATGCAGTGCGTCATAATCTTAGTCTTCACAAGTGTTTTGTGCGAGTAGAAAACGTTAAAGGGGCAGTATGGACAGTGGATGAACAAGAGTTCCAAAAACGAAGGCCACAAAAGATCAGTGGGTATGTCCACCATGTTTGAACTTCTTAGCCTAGCTTGGATCATGCTTACAGTTTAACGTAGAGGCTTTTGGCTGCTAGCTGGTGTTAGACCAACCACAGGTGGTTTCGCATTGTTTCAGTTAAGGGAAACCAAGACAAACATCTCATCACTACTGTTTGTATGCCCACCAGTACCCTGACCCTGCTTGCTTGGTGTTTGTTGCATCACATGCTAGTAGCTTTTAGGTGGCAATGCATATTAACCCTCACAAACCATTTGCTTATGCTTATTGCATTTTATTTTCTTTTTCCTTTTCCCTGTATTTGATGTCTGTTCTGTCCCCGATCCCGTGTCCCTTTGTTTCCACTTCATCTCCTTTGCTGCTGCTCTTGTCCCAGGGTGCCATTCGCACCAACCTCTCACTGCATAAGTGCTTTATCAGAGTAGAGGATGAGTTTGGGTCCTTTTGGACTGTTGATGATGAAGAGTTTAAACGTGGCCGTCATATTCAACGAGGCCGTCCTCGAAAATACTGCCCTGATGAAAACTTTGGCGAGCTTGTTGCACAGTAAGAGCTTTTACTTGCTTTAATTTTTTTTTTCTGCTGTTGCTTTGCTTTGCATGATTTACCCATCTCATGTAGACTTGCATTTCACGAAATAGTGACATCACCTTTGCTGCTAAAGAAGCGGAAGTTTTAGTTGTTATGTGTGTATTTTGTGTGTCCTACTCTGATAATCCAGATGCCTATGACAGTGACTCTACTCTGACATGTTTGTTGTAGCATTTGTTTATAGTGCTGCGTAGCCTAAAATAATTAGCCACAGTCATGCAGATATGCTGCTGTAGATGTGTCAGGAAGACAGATATATGCTTCAGATAAGTTTGAATTCTGATATTTTCCTTTGCTTTCAATTGTATGCCTGGGTTTGCAACTCTTTAATGGATTAACCTTAAAAAAAGAAAGAAAGAAAAAAAGGAGAAAGTGCAGTGAGACCAGCTGTAAAGATTACCGACAGCGGTGTGTCCTGTGCCTACAACAGCCACACCCAAATATCCCTGGGGTTCCCAAAGCAATTTTGTTTGACCTTTCCTCGAAGGCCATCTCTCCAGGGCAGCTGATCCTTGCTGGTCCCTGTGGGAGAGACTCAGTTAAGATTTTTCTCTCCATGACTTACTCTCACGTGAAAAAAGAAAAAAGCCCAGCTTTTGTGATGAAACCTTCTGGAGATGTTTTGCACCGGCATTTAGTGTCTGTTTTGTATTGGATGATTTTTTTTCCTCCAGTGGGGACTGGTGATTTTTAATGTCCGCTAAAGAGAGAGTGGATAAGCTTGCCACGCATTTTCCTCAAACCCATCCCCTTCTTTAAACTCAAGGTGACGACAGAGAGGGTGTGAGGTAGCGCATCAGAAGAGCTGTTACTAAAATGCCCTTGAGGGCAGCGTGCTCCCCAACACTTGGCTGCTGAGCAGCAGGACCTGCCCGTTTGCCTCCGTGCCCCCTTCCCTCTTTCCCCACATCCCAAATTGTTTGGGTCAGAAGTGTTGGCAGTGCCAGTTCTTTCCCTAACAGGAAATAATGTGGCTCAGAATCCACTCTCGTCACGGTCCCCCTGCTCAGTTGCAGGGAATTCTGCTGCCAGTGCCGTTGAGCGTAATTTGCCGTGCGTGGTGTTTAAGTATCCCACGATGCTTTTGATCATAGATGGACCCTTGCATGGTAGCTGGCTCCCAGAAACGCTGAACATTGGAAAATTGCTCCAGAACACACTAAAATGAGCAGAGATCCCAAGATGTGCCACTATCGCAGGGTATTAGAACACATGGTGAGGTAACGTCACAAGATAATGATATTCCTTATTTAGTAAAGGCAAATATGTTAACCATAGGCAAAAACGATGATATTTTCTTGAAAGAAAAAGAGAAATGAAAGAGAACTTGTGTGCAAAAACAGTCTGAGCGCTAGTTTTCTGGTGTGGGAGGAAGCATTACATGCTTGAGATGTTCGCATAGAGGTTGGTTGCATTTAACTCTCCTTTTTATGTTTTTCTTATGCAGTAACCCTTCTCTTATTAAAAACATACAGACCAGCCACACCTACTGCACACCTCTCAATGCTGCTTTACAGGTAAGATTAATGACTGTAGCAAATATGCAACAGAGGCGTGTGTCTTCCCCACTCATTTCAAAATATATTAGCCTTGCTCTAATTAGATATTAAATTTTAATTCCGTTAAACTTTTTTCTTAAGTGCATAAAGCATCATAGTCCCTGGAGGCAAACACATATCAGGCTGCTTCAGCATTAGCTAGATGCTTAGCATTTTGAATATTGTGGCAAAAAAATTAAAAGTTCACTTATTAATATTTATCAGCAGTATCATAATTTCCATCCTCTTATTTCAGAATTTCACTTGAGGCAAAAATACCACAAGTGTAATTACTCTAGCACAGCTATTAATGTGCTGAATGATAGGATACTGCGCCACGTGACCTTCTATTGTTCATGGTTTTAAAGAGAAAGCAGATCATTTTTCCCCCTTTTCTTTTAAGGGCTATTTTTGCATATCTTCCTATTGTTGTTAAAGAAAATAAATAAACGTCGCAGTTCCTATAGGAAAAAAAAGGGGATTTTTTATTGGTTCAAAGACAAAAAAAAATTGTTTTTCACCATATAGAAATTCACCAAGTGTTTGGTGTGCTGTTAGTAACTCGCGTCCTGGAAGCGTGTGCTTCTCCAGACCCTGTTTTGTGTGCTGTTGATGAGATTTTGCTTTTTGTCTCTACGAATTCCCAAGTCCCATCTCAGAAACCTCAGGTGTTGTCAGGAGTCACCGACTGGACCGGAGGCACAGACCAGTTACTGTGCCTTGGATCTGTGGGCTATTGTGCTGTGTGTGTGCTTGCACTGTGGACCAAACGCCATCCACACTGTGGAGACCCAAGGCAGAGGTTGTGCCCCATTGTGTGTGTGTTGGGGCTCACTTCTCCTGCAGTTCACCCATGGCCACGGATGTCTGCGTGGGCATTCCGTAGAAGCTTTAGCAGGCTTCTCTTTTCCAAACCAGGGAGCAGGTGATGAGGAGAAAAGCGATGCTCTTCGTTTCTTCTCGAGGTTTGAGTTTACGCAGTAACTTAGGAAGAGCAAATGAAAGCATGTTTAAATGAAGCAACTGTAAATACCATTCATTAGTAACTTATTTTCCCTTGAGTCTTGTGAAGTGTGATTTTTAAAGACCGCTTTGTCTCTTGAATAGTATTAAGATTACAAGCACATTTTACATTCATGAGGCTGAAAGGCAAAAATGAAATGATCCTGCATTTCTTCACGTTGTTAACTATGTGACTAATTTCAATTAATATGCTTATCATACGGAACTGTTCCTGTTTTATTTCTCGAACACGTGTCGCTGTCGTCATCTCCATCCATTCTTGTCTTTTGTGATAACCTCCAAACCGCCTGCCTTCCCCACCTTCCCTGGCAGAGGCACGTGCCCGTGGCCTCACGTAGCGTGGTAGGAACTTGACTGATGGAAGGAAGAGCCCGGGCCAGATCCGTTACTGCGTGCGTGTCCCCTGTAATAAACAGGAGTGAGAAATCACACTACTCGTTGCACTGAGACAGATTCTCCTTTGGGTTTTAAATGGATCAGGAGGTTCCTCTCTGCTGGTTATACTGGGAGTCTGGATCCCCTGGGATGCTTGTGGTACTGGGTATCTTCAGCAGAGCTGCACCATGGGAGCTCAGTGCGTGCTGACCTCCTGCTGCAGTCTGCTTCCCATATGTTTTTTCTTTCCCTGTGGGGAGGCAGAACCACCCCTCTGACATCTCCTCCATCTGCTTTCCCTCATGGCTGCACAAGACAGGGGCCCGCAGCTCTCACCAGCACTGCCTTTTCCCAGCAGGTTGTCAAGAGTTTTTGTGCTCCCCAGACCACCCCCTCTCAGCACCGTGATTACAGCACGTGCGTCTCGTATCCCACCTCTCTCCCAAGAAACTGCTTTACTGCAATTACAAGTTACCACTGTTGGTGAAGAACTTGAGTCATTCTTTTGCCGAGCGCAGGAAATGTGAACCATTCTTTGCATCCCCTCATCACAATGAGTTCGCCGGTTGTTGAATCGAGAAGATAAAAATAATCCCCCCCCTGTTAGAATAGCTTTTGTAATCATGTGTGACACATAGGGCTGCACATAGAGAGGTCAGTGTAAGGCGGAATAAATAGGGCCATGCCCCCGAAGATGCTTCAGGCAGAGCTGGCCGTGCCCCAGCCCCACGTGTATGGGAACGGCTCTGCTGGGCTGGATGGCGGCGAGCTTTGTCCCGCGAAGTAGGAGCAGAGGAGAGCATTCCGTGGGGAGCAGGATCGTGTGAATTCCCCTCCCACGGGCAGGTTTGCATCATGCAGGCCCGCACAGTCGGGTGGGCTTTTTGGCTCTGCAGCCAGCTGACCTCCCCCCAGCGCAGGTCGAGCGCAGCCAAGCCAGCATCTGTGGTCACAGCACTGACACTGTCGGAAGGCAGCAGGTGATGTCATGCAGATGTGGCTCAGATGGGAGCAGCAGTGAAATGTCCTTTGGGTCCCCCAGCTCCACCGGCCCTAAGTCCTGCTGCCCTCCCCTCACACATAACCCCTCGTAGCTCTGGGCTCCTCGGCGCTCCTGCGCTGCCTGGCTGGGCGCAGGACTGTGCTGCCAACATGAGCTAATCCTGACATACAGTAAATATTAGCAGGCAGAGCAGTGGGAATCAGAAGGAAAATATTTAACAGTTCATTCTCTTTGTACAGAGATTTCCATTTAGAAAGTTAAGTGCGGTGTGCCTCTGCACGGCGTTTCTTTAGAAGAGTGAAAAGCCCTCAGTGAAGTGGTCACATCTGCAGTAGCTAGGTGGAAAGCTGAGCTGTTGATGCTCAGAGTGGGGGGAGGATTTGTCAGAATTCATCAGATTCCCACTTTCCAGTGACAAGGCAGGACTGATAATTTCCCATGGACTGGTTTGAGTCTCAGGTACATCACCGTGGCTCCGAGCAGTGAGGGCTTAAGAGAAAATCAGGCTCGGTAGTGTTGTCATCCCGCTGCGTGCCTGCCTGTGCTGGTAGGAAGGAGTTACCAGCAGAGCACTTGTAATTTTTTTCCTCGTTAACCTTCATTAAAAACAAAGCCAAAAGCCAGACTTAAGCCACCAAAGAAAAAAGAAAAAAAAAAAAAACAAAAAAAACAACCCAAAGCCCCAAACATAATTTTGTAAAATGAAAATAGGAAAAGCACATTTTATTTTTCCAGGAGGTGTAATTCCAAATAGGGGATGGAAAGCTCTGTTTCCACTCACAAGCCAGTGCAGCTATGAATGCATAAACCCAGATGTAAATTAGGTTAAATTTCCCTTGGTGGAATCAGCGTAATACCTATCAGAAAGCACAATATTTAAAAAACTGGTAATTGCAAATAATGTAAATGTGGAGAATGTTTTGGAATGAGCGAGCATGTTGTGCAATGTATAAAAACGTTAGTCATGGCTCTTCATATGTTTGTTTGTGTCCTTGGCAGGCTTCAATGGCTGAGAACAGTATACCTCTATACACTACTGCTTCCATGGGAAATCCCACTCTGGGCAACCTAGCCAACGTGATGAGGGAAGAGCTTAATGGTGCAATGGAGCATACGAACAGTAATGGGAGTGACAGTAGTCCAGGACGTTCCCCTATGCAAGCAATGTGAGTATGGCAGAGCTGCATGCGCTGGGCGAGGCGTTGTCTAACCTGCTGCGGTGTGACCGTGGAGGTTCTGGGTGTGAGCAGTGCCAGTCAGACATCTCCATGTGGGGATGTGCTTAGGCTGATGAGAGCGTAAAACGGCCGTTTACCAACTTTGACGTAAAGGAATCAGCACAATCCAGTCTGACAAGCACTCAGAGCTGTAAAATTGTTAACTCGTTTGTAATTCTCTTCTCCAAACCACGGACCGTGGGGTTGCAAAACCTCTTAGGCAGCTGCTTTTCTCAGAGGAAAAACTGGTGCTTCCCTCCCCTTGGGAGCACATGGCGAGCACGGCCGGCGGGGCCGGGCTGGGAAATGGGCCTGTTGGGCGGGTTTGACAAACACTTGATGCACAACAGTCTCGCTCAGCATTAATGATGGCACACGTGAAGGTCTGCATGATTTATAGATTGCTCTTAAAATATCAAAAGGAAAATTAATAGGAGCATTATAGCAACAGACGGCAGTATAATGAGTGCATATATAACCGCATGAAGTAATGGGGGATTGCTGTCCCTGCTCAACGTGAATGGCACCCGGGCAGCGAGCTCGCGCAGGAAAGGGTAAGGCAGGAAGGGTGTGATGCCCCTATGGGTGTGCTCAGTATTTATGGGGTGATGGAGTGAGTTTGCAAAGCTGTAAATTCCCCCCTCCCCTCAGCTTGCATACCGGATAATTGGCAGCTGGCGAGGGAGCCAGAGTTTATAAGCCTTGTAGTTCTCAAGTGTGCAAAAGTATCTCGACTACCTGTGTGAGTGAGCGCGCTGCCGTCCCGCCGGCGGTTCCTTAGCTGCGGAACGGCTGTGTGCCTCACCACGGCTCACAGTAGGCACTGGAAAGAGAACTAATTTGTCGTCTTGCACTTCAAAGTAATTTGAACGAGGGATTCACAAAAGTAAGTCTAAATCAAAAAAGTGGAAAACATTAACCTAATACCACGGTAGTAATTAGTTGTGAAACTAATTAGCATTTAATGGCAGAAAAGTTTCCCACCTGCATAATGCGTTGTCAGAGGGGAGGGGGGCACGAAGGAATCTGAGGCTCCGGGTGCTTTGATATCGCAGCGTTTTAAATCAGCGCACAATGCGCTTTGAAAAAAAAAGAAAAAAAAAATCTTTAAAGATGGCAACATTCGTTTTTAATTAATAATTAATTTTAAACATTGTCTTTTAGCATTTACTTCAAAACACTCAAATAATCTGTTTAGCTTTTCCGGTGGTTGTTTGCGCGGTATTAATTATCTCTCCCGAAGTCGCGTTACGTGACACGCTTCCCGTCGATCACAAGCGGATTCATCTCGAGGCACTTTGAGTCACAGTTTGTTATCCTCTGCCCGTGACCACGCGGGGCCGGAGCGGAGGAGGAGCAGAGGGACGTGGGTTTTCTCCAGAAGTGAGACTTCTCCCAAGGGTTTCTCCTGTCCTGTAACAGACAGGGACAAATGTTTATGATGTTGCGTTAATCCAAGTAATTATTTCCTGCAAGTTCAAGGCTAGTGAAGTTGGCGCACTTCTCGTTTCACCTCAGGTTTCATTGTCTTTGAAGAGACTGTGGAGGGGGGGAAATAACCGAGTTGACGCGGGCTAGGACATTTTCCAGAACTGTGCATAGCCGTGGCCTTTGTTGCACTTAATAATCATCTCTTAGCACATTGATACCAAGGTGAGGGGCACAGAACAAATACTGGAGAGAGAGAGGGAGGGGGGGAGGGATGCCTCATTTTCATTATTCACCAGAAAATCCAATTTTCTGTTGTAATATGGAAATGATTGTTTCCTGAGTGTTTTCATTTTCTCAGAATTGATAATATATGTGTTCTCTGCTGAACATTTCTTTTTGCTTAAGTAAAACGTGGCGAGGTGATGTTCCAATACCAGGCTGTGTGCTTCCCCATTGAAACGGTCTTTCTAAGTAGTTGGAAGGGATCTGAAGCCAGAACACCACTGAAAACGTCGCGAGTTTGCCCTGCTTAGTAAATAAAATCCGGAGTCAACGGTGGATTTTCAGACGCTGTGCAACCCCTGATTGTCAGGGAGCGTGCTGTGTTAGTGACATTCCCAGTTCCTTTCTCGCAGATTTCCTTGTTGCAATGCAGATTATGTTTTAAACAATTTCAGTATATTAAAATAAATCAAGCTTTAAACTTTATTGTAAGGTTTAGAAGACCTTGTTAACATGACAGCTAAGAAGTCTAACACTTTAGCTGAAGTCTTATTACCACTCATTCGTTTCCTTTTTATGACACATTGAACCACAGCTAGTTTTTTTCCCCCCCTCCCTCCCCTCCTTTTGAAACACTAGAAAGTAGTCGCATAATTACAGCTTGGGGACATAACACTTTCATCCTGATATGCTCCAAAGGTAGCCACAAAGCAAACTACTCCATGCTGTGTGCACCACCAGAACTCAGTGGCTTTAAACAACAGTCAGCTTTATTAAAAACTCCTCTGTTCCCAGAGTGGACAAACAAAAGAATTACTGAGATGTGAAAAGAAGGGGAATCAGTGTTCAGCAAGGTTATTTATTGTTAACCCCTTCTGGAGTCTTAGACATCTACTTAAAAGGAATGGGCTGAAATGCTGCTGATACAAAAAAAGAAGTAGGAAATCCTTTTTTTTTTTTTTTTCTTAATTTTTCTTTCTTTTCCCTCCTTTTTGTTGTTGTTTTTCTTTTTTTGCCTAGCCCAGCATTTACTTTTTTCATAGTTTAGAGGTGATAGTTTCTCTTCCCCTAGCAGGGAGGTGATAAACAGGGATTCAGACATAGCTGAGAGAGAGGAAAATCCGCCTTTGCCTTTGAGCTTAGTTAAACTGAATGTTGCCAGCTGCTCTGAAATGTTTGAGCAGGATCCAGGGTTCGGTAAGGTCTCTTCTTCATGTGCCACTTGGTGGTTTCAACTGACAGAGGATGCAAGGAGACGAATTATTTTTGTTTTCCATGCAAATCCCTCCCAGGGGTGTTGCGTTACCCAGATCACCCTCCTGATTTGGGGGATGGAGTTCTTCCAAGCTTGCTGCCTGATGCCTGTCCAGCACATGAGCCCTGGAGGAGGGCGGTGTGGCGGTGCCCTGTGGCTTTGTGGGCCCCTCTGCCTTTGTCTCGCTCAGGGTCGAGCAGCATAAGTCCTTTGCTTGCTTTGCTTTTCAGTCCTTAAGTTTTACTTTTGGGAACCGAACCAAACCTCAAAGAGAAACTCAGTTAAAACCACCTGGTTTCACCTGCTTTCATAACAAAACCAGAAGGTGGTCAGAGTTTGCTTTGGAAGGGTTCAGAGACCTTTCAAGGAGCTTTCACTGAATTTCGGCTTGTTGTGAGCACAGCAGGTACTGGCCATATCTGATGACACCTGTCCGTCTCTATCTAGCAGGTGGGAGGGTGTGATGGGGGACCGAGACGCAGCCGCCGCATGGCCTTGGAGAAATTCCTTTCCGTGCGCATTGTGCGAAACGCGTTCTCCTCTTGCCTTGGAAAATGTTCGTCCTGAGTTTCCAAAAATAATAATTAAAAAGC
Organism: Oreortyx pictus; assembly: GCA_036925125.1. Lineage (NCBI taxonomy): Eukaryota > Metazoa > Chordata > Aves > Galliformes > Odontophoridae > Oreortyx > Oreortyx pictus. Next base: position 3,746,891 of record JAUPFR010000015.1, read on the forward strand.
AAAAATAAGCCTGGCAGTGACATCAAAACCAGAAGGGCAGCAAGTGAGACCTAAATTAAAACAGCAGTAAAAGCGGTCCCTGCCATAAAGGCCGAGCAGCACGTGCTTCATCGGTCTGCGTGCATCGCTGTTCTTCCCCTGTTTCTCCTGTTTTCATTTTCACTTTTCCTCCCAAGCGAGGGCCCCACAGGCCATTCATAATGGAATTTTTTCTAGTTGCTGCTAATCAGCATGGTTTCATGTTTGTGCGGCCACGAGCCGCTGGGACACTCAGCACATGTCCACCTAAGCAGTGCTCAGCAGCACGCTGGCTCCAGCAAGATGCTGTATGTGTGGAACTGATAGATTGCTTTTAGCATCTGAATTGTCTCCTCCTCCTCTTTTTCTTTTTTCCCCTCTTTTTTTGAAAATGGCACAAGACATGGCAATGAGGCACTTATTTGTAAACTGGAAGGGAGAAGGTGTGTGTGCACGGATGCTGTTCCCCGATAGCAGCCCTTCTCTTGGTTGGGTGGGCAGGAAGGTGCAGTTAATACCAAAGTATTGACCTAGCATTTCACCACTGAAGAAGTTGAAATATGCAGGGACTTGAAAGCCACTCACATCTTACATTGGAGATATGTGTAGTCAGCAAGTTAGATCCGTCCCCAACTGAAATAAATAGGGTGCATTGAGCACAGTACAAGTGAACAGCTGGTTCTCTCAGGTCTCTTGAAACAGGCAGAGTTACCTTTGGCTTGTGTGCTAGGTGCAGAGTACATTTCCCTGTTTCACGAGTTATTCTTCCTGCCTGTCAGTGCAGCAGTGTACAAAAAGTACTGCCATTCTGTCTACACAGAGCTTTCAGCTATTTTACATCATTCATTTTACAGCTGTTTTAAATCATTCATTTTAAGGCAAAGCTGTGCGAGGAGAGAAGTTCTTAGGAGGGGCGTTGGAGCTTCAGATGTTTTCAAGTAGTCGACGTGAAAGGGTTAACTTAGCCTGCCTGGAAAAAAAACAGGACTCTAGGAGGTAGATATCAACTCAATGAGAGACAGAGTGGGACTTGAACTCATTAACACTTTATTTTAAGGGATTGCCTACAACATCAATTATTTAGGAAGCAAACAGGGTCTCCATTGCTGCGTCGCATTATTAATACTTGGTAATGTCAATAAAATCCTACTTTCCTATAAAGTCCCACCAACAAGACACTATTGACTCACATGGCTATTTTACATTTCAAAAGCTGCCGAACAAAAAAAAAAAAAAAAAAAAGGAGAGAAGGTAATTTGTATTTGTACAGGATTTGTTGTAAATATGATTTACGAACAACATTTTTCAGTTGTTATCATACTCGTTTTGAATGACCAAGCCCCGTTCCCCTGCGGGTTATTCATGTGCTGTGCCATAATGAGAAATTTGGCAGATCTCATCTCTTTAGTACATCCTTGTGCCCACCGTGAGCTGGGGATCATGTTCTGCCTTGTTTACAGCTGACAGTGTTATTATTCTCGTTAGGACTGTGCTTTCTTATCATATTGTTGTGTTGAGCGAGCCTTTTCCTCTCTGTTTGTGTTTCCTGGCAGGGCTTTTCTTCCCTTATTGACAGTTTGTAAAAATATGCATTAATTTGGAGTTTAAGGCATGTATCATGGTGTCTCTTTGCTGTGTTTGCTTGAAGTTGATTAATGATAGAACCTCACTTGGGGTCGTCCTCTGGAGAGTTGTCTCACAGGTTCTGCATGTTAACGAGCGACGCCGCACACACAGCGCGGTGATTAGCCCAACCTCCGCCGGCTCAGCGGGCCGACAGACCGCTCCTTTGCTTTCTGGGTGCTTATCCCGCTTATTTATCCAAAGATTGTATTAATCAACTTAATATGTCAGCTGAGAGCGCGTTCTCTCGATGCTGAGATAGAAGGCCCATCGAGGTGCTCCTCCCAGGGCACTTCCCCCAGGAGGCCGAGCGGCAGAGCGCAGCCGTTGCAGTCCAGCACCACACTCGGGCTCTGCTCCTCAATGCCCTCCAGCTCCGAAGGCCCAAACCTCCCCGCGTTCCTTCCCAGCCCCCCTGAGCTGTCAGAGCCGTGTTGGAGCGAGCAGCTTGCTGAGTTGTCCGTGTTTTTGTTTTTCCAGGCACCCCGTGCATGTCAAAGAAGAACCGCTAGATCCAGATGAAAATGAAGGCCCGCTCTCCTTAGTGACAACAGCCAACCACAGTCCAGATTTCGACCACGACAGAGATTATGAAGACGAACCTGTAAATGAGGACATAGAATGAGTATGTCTGACATGGTTATCCTGAGAATGAAGATGGGAAGAACGCGTCAAACCTAGCTGTGAAATCTCTCCATTGTTGTACAGTCTGGAGGATTCTCAGTCCACTTTGACAACTATGAAATATGTTAACTCTTAGTGCCATCAAGTATCCCATTTGGGAGTATTTTTGATTTTTCTACTTTTTGTTGAAAAAAGGAATTTGTACTCTGTGCATTGGATGGACTTGTTTGGTACTTGGGATTTTCCTCTCTTACAGTCAACGTCAGTGTTGTAAATTTGCTAAACTGATTCACTTATATTTAGCAGCCAACTGTGGACTGCAGGTCCTGCCAATTTTGGACACTTGAGGACATCAAACTGAGCATGTACACCAGAACTGCAGATCAAGTCTTTGCCCAGATTTTAAGGATTCCAATGGACAACATATTTGCACAGTACTGCATGTTGATTATCACTGCCTTTACTCCATTTTGTTGTTTTTCTTTTTTTTTTTTTTGTTCATTTGTTTGTTTTATTTTTGCTTCCATTTGGGATGGGGAAGGCCTGTGTGTGCACGTGTGTGGATATGTGTGTGTGCGTGTGAGCGCGTCTATCGGGGAGGGGTTAAAAGAAAAATTATCCCAAACTTTTTAATGTATTGCTTTTATTCCCCCGCCCCACTTCTCCTCTACCATTTTAAGTTCTGACCTCAGGCCTCATCTGGGCCCAGGGCCTCTCGGAGGCTTCAACGTTTTCTGTACTTTGTGATGAATGTTAATAGGTGTTTTTATTATACGAAGCTGAATGTCATTGAATTGTTTGTAGTTTTTTCTGTCATTCATTCCAGTTTCCTTCAGATGCCACCATGTTTTCTTTAGCTGTGGAAAACATTCCATTTCGGTGTCTCTTTTTTTGTTGTTGTTTTTTTGAAAAGGTCCCAAATGCTGCACTATACATGTGGAAGGGTTGTCCAGCGGAGAGAGAGAAACGAAGTACTGCAAGAATGAGAATGAATGACAGATGAACATAGAAACACTGTAGGAAGCATCACAGATTCATTCCGCAAAGCAGTATTTTTTGTTGTAGTCCTTTTGGGTTGGTGTTTTTTCTTTCGAGATTTCTTTTTGGGTTTTTTTTTTTTTGGCAGCAATGGTGAATATTGTAAAATGCCACAAAATGGAACAGCACAAAGAAACGTATGCAGCACCAACAGAACTCACTTTTGTTAGAGGATGGATAGTACAGTGGCAGGCTCTCGGTTGCTTAACACGAGTTTTAATGGGTCAACACATCTTTCTGGAATATCTGAGATTACTGAGATGGGCACCTATACATTTATTATGACTTTTTTTTTTTTTCGCATTTGCATTCGCAAATAGTGGTTGGAAAGATGACTTCATTAAATTGTTATTGTACGTGGTGATGTTTCACGGTTAAACATCAGTTCAGGATTGCTTGGTGGCATTAATCTGTTTGAATACAAATTAGATTTCAGGCTGAACTTGTTACGGGAGTTAATAAGGACAGAGCCCCACTAATGCTGAAGTGTTAATTTCAACTGTGCAAATCCAGTACTGCGGTTACGATTGTTATGCAATATTACACCAGCCAGTATGGAAACCTCGCTGTAGGAAACGGGAAATATAGGAGAGAATTCGCACCGGGGCTTGTTAGGCACAGCCGGCAGTGCTCTTCAAAGCAAACATGGCATGCAAAATCTGTTGCTATAGGTCAGTAAACCTTGGTCACCAAACACCGAAAACGTTTTCATTCTGCAACCACTTTTCCGTCACTCATTTATTTATGTAGGACTGTAGCTTTTTTATTATTTCAAAAAGCCTTTTGGAGCTTAATTTATATTCTTCTTTGTACCTTTTTTTTTTTTTTTTTTTCCTAAAATTACCAAAGATATTACACAAAGGTAAATTATGTTCTCTGTTATATGCTTTATCTTGTGAAGCCAAATATCCTCTTATTGTTGATCAAAGGAGGTTGAAGAATTTAGAGGGAAATGACAAGCTGTGGGCTATTGCTAACCTGAGAGGGAAACTGCTCCTTTATTCTAGAACATTTAGAAGGCCAAGTAGATGTCTGAACCAAAGTTGTTACTTTTTATTTGTAATTCTTTACAGTGACCAAAATGAAATTCTGTAAAGAGGAACGGAGGAGAGCTTTTGAGGCTGAAACCAGGAAAACAGTGTTACTGGGGACGCCAGGGATGGGAGCTGAGGGAGCGAAGACAAGAGTTACTTTGCAGAGAATGAAGAGTTATCAGATAAAGGAGACAGTTTAATAAAATGCTGAAGAGGACAGAAAAGCTCCCACAATTTTAACTGGACCACATAATAGTATTTCTAGGTTGAAAAGAAAAAAAATATATATATACTAATTTGGTCTTTGGTTCTACAGATTGTGTGCCACTTCTGTTTTCAGGATCGTGCTAGGATGACTGCTTTCATTTCGGTTGATCTTGGCAAATTTGCTCAGTTTTGTTTAGTTTTCAGTCAGCGTTTTTCATGAAGAACGAACACTCCTGTCCACTCATAAGCTTTGGTACAAGAAATTTGATCGGCAGTTACGTTTATAAAACTCAGCTCTGCTTTCTGTTAGGAAAAAGAAAAAAAAAAAAGAGAGAGAAATGGGGAAAAAAAACCAAACCAAAACAAAACAAAAAAAGGGCAGTCTGTGGTCATTTGAAACATTTATTTTTCTTTAAATTATCTCCAGGCAGCTTCGTGCCGTGCCGGCGGTAGCCAGACAGGGATGGCGAGAATTGAGCCCTGTCCTTCTAAACTGAGTGGTTTGCTGGTTAGTTGGGTATTCAGAAGGGGACAAAAATCCGGTAGATTAGTTCATTCTCAGCATGTGTAGCTAGACATGAGTAAAGATAACAGCATGAGAAACTGTTAGTACGCATACCTCAGTCCGAACTGTTAGGGAATGAGTAAATAAAAAAAAAAAATACATTTCACTCAGTTGCACTTAGTTGTATGTCTTGCATGCTTAGTCTAAAGACTGTAGCAAAAATATTATTAAAAAAAGAAAAAAAAAAGAAAGAAAAAAAAAGAGAAAAAAAAGAGAAAAAAAAAAGAAAGAAAAAATTGGATTCAAACCTATACCTGGCAGGTGTCGCAGCCTTGCAGAAGAACCAACTGAAAATCTCAGGCTTTACATCGAGCAAACTTCACTATGATTTTTACAATTCTGATTCTGTATCCCTTTGGATATACGGTTGCTTCTTTAGGGAGGGGTTTATTATGTTGTACATATATATCCCACTGTGTCTGTGTGAGCCTTTGTCTTCGGGGGGAGGGGGCGGGGGTGGGGAGGGCGGAAAAGGTGGCGAGGTCCTTTTTTTTTTTTTTTTTTAGATATTGTTCCTCAAAAGGAATAAATGCAGACCTGTTTGTCAAAACACCTTTTGCTTTTTGTGCAACTGCTTTATATTAACTATACTAAAAAAATAGCTTTGGGAAAAAAAAAAAAAAAAACAAATGAAAAACGAAAAAAAAAAACCACAAAAAAATCCTACTGTATGTAATGGAATTGCAGAATACGCTGCACATGTATTTTATTTAGTTATCCTTGCTTTAAGAATATCGGATGACATTTGCTGACATGTGGGAGAAAATCCCTGACTTTTTTTTTTTTTTTCAGCTTTTAAATTGTACCATAGTTGACAGATTTTGTTGTGTTTTTTTTTTCTTTTCTCTTGTTATCATGGATCGAAGTGTTTTTGTACAGTTTTTTTTTTTTTTTTGGTGTGTGTGTGTGTGTGTGCGTGCGTGTGTTGAAGCTTTGTTTCGTTTTTGGTTTATTTCGTTTTGGGGGTTTGGTTGTTTTGATACTTTCCCGCCCCTTCTGTTACCGCTGCCTTTTTCTGGCTGTCTCCAACAAAGTTCATATATTTGAAAGGAAAAATAACAAAACAAAACAAAAAAAAAAGAAAGAAAGAAAGAAAAATACAAAAAAAAAAAAAAAAGCCAAAAAGGAAAAAAGGATAAAAAAAAAAAAGTTTTTCTCCTGCTGCAGTAAATATTTTGCATGACAAGTTCCAGGGTCACACTTTCAGAGTTTATCAGTGAAGTAGTGATGAATAACGGGGGAGTGTCAAACTATTGAACTTTTTTTGTATTAAAAAAAACAAACAGAAAAAACTTTACAAGGTGCCAAGATGTAAAGACAATTTGTTACATGTTTTTTTTCTCAAAGAAAAGCGTACATTATGGAAGTAGTACCATGTATCAGGTAAACCGCTGTCAGGAATGAGAGTCAAAGCCTTCCTTGTCCACAAAACCAAGTTTGTAAATGTAAAACCTGTCAGGTTTCTGCATTCGACTAGAAGTGAAATGAGAAAATCAAGGCTTATGTAGAGTAAGTGACCACAAAAGAGGACCTTTTCTTGATTCTCACTCGCAAGAGTCCAGCAAGAGTTCCTGGAACACCCCTCTTCTGGAGCCCAGACTTCACAAAGGGACAGGGCAGGGGTTCCGACCCTACAAATATTGCAGATCATTAGATATTTTATATATATACATACATAAATATATATATATATAAAGTTTTTAAAAATAATTTTGAACTATTGTAGTTTTCAGATTGCCAATATTCTCACGTTCATTATAGCATGGATTAAAAAAAAAAAAAAAAAGAAAAAAAAAGTGTTTAAACTCTTTTGAAATCCTTTGGTACCTTTGGTTAATGAACTCAGATTGAGTTTTTAGATGTTTCAGAAGCAATTTAGTATTCTAGTCTTGCGAGGTGAACTTGCAGTCACGGCTGCATTTTAACGGGCCCAGAACAGGTAACAAACTATCTCCTACCCATAAGCCTTGATGAAAATGGTACAGTCCAGACTGTTAGCATGGTGCTTCGTGTGTATGTGCTGCCAGTAACGAGATTTTTTTTTTTTTTTTGATAAGGCATAAAAGAAACTCATTCCTTACATCAACTGTAATTCCATCATTCCATGTCTGTTGATACAGACAATAAAAAATGTTGTGTAGTCAGTACTAATTACTGACATTATAGCATTCTCAAATGCAATAAAAATGCTGGTTGTTCACACTGGTAATGCAAGTTGCCATGTCCTACGTTTTTGGGTTTTTTTTTTTTTTGTTTCTTCCTTCCCACCCTGCCCCCCTCCATCCCCCCCATGTCACATCCCCAGTGGCACTGGGCCCCAAAGCAGACCCCATGGGGCAGTTGCTCACACCTCACCCTGTCCCTGCCCATCCATGCACAGTCCATCGCTCCCCTCGGGTCTCCCCAACGATGTTGAGTCGGAAGGTCTTAGCTGCAGTTTCCTGGCTGGACAGAGTGCTCACTTAGGCCTTGAGCAGTGGAACTGAGGAGGATGCTGTCATTTGGAAGGATTTCTCTCTGAGCAAGTCCATCACTTTGCCCATTTGGTTCCTGGGCAGTTGGGGGTATTTGCTTTCTCATTGGACTCTGCTTCAGAGGTAAAAGCATGAAAAGGGTTTGTGTCCTGACCTTGCAAATCCAAGTGCAGTCCCTCAATGGGAGCTGGTCTGGACTGTTCCTCCTGGCTTCAGCAGACCTGGAGCTGCAAGGTGGATCTCAGTCCACACCACCATGAGAACAAAGGTCCGGGTTACACTGTCACCTGAGACAAACTTCAGAAGAAAAACCCACCTTCTTCTCCCTTTTTATTGTTCTTTTTTTTTTTTTTTTTAGTAAGTACACATTTATTTTCTTCATCAAGTTTTATAAAGAAAAATAAAATGTTTAATAACTAGCATTAGCAGTAAGCCAGAATTTCAGAGGAGAGGTTTTTTCATGAATAATTCATTAAAATTTCACATCTGCAAGATTAGTCATCCAAATAAAATGCTAATGTCAAAAACATGCACCGTCTATAATATTCTCATCAAGAAATCTTTTTGCATATAATGATAAATGCTTAAATTAGTACAAATGATTTTATAAAAATATTCTATCATAAAATTATACCAGATAACTTTTTTTTTTTTTTTTTTGAGGGGGGATGGGGGAAAATCTTGCACACTCATTACAACGTGTCGCAAGATTGTATAGATGGGTGGATTTTACCAACAAAAAATGCAGAGGATAGGATTTGAGTTTGGTCACGTATTGCTCTTTTATCATTAGTGACGCTTTAGTACGTGGGAAAGGTCTCACTTCTGTAGTTAAGAAAATGTGCCTGCGTCACAGGCAAGAAGAGTGTTTTATTTTGGCAGGAGCGCTCTGTGTCCCTAAAGCATGGCTGGTGGGGTCAGCTCCAGGTAGAGGAACACGGCCCAGAATTAAGTCTGGGAGGCTCTCAGCCCCTTGGATGAGGACAGCTTGTCTCCATAGGGGTCACCTTGGCTTTGCACAGCACAGGAGGGGATCCAGGTGGCCTGTGAGCTCTGAAGGTGTCCCAAATGACTCCTCTGTTTCATCTCCCTGATCATCTGTGGTGTGTCCACTGCACACTGAGCCCTACATCTGTCACTTGCTGTGGCTGTAACATTCCCAGTCCCAAATGCTGTTATCCAACGAAGCCGAAAAGCACTTTCACAGCCCGTGTTGAGGCGAAGCATCTCTGAGCCACTTCCAAAGAAAAACAGAGGGCAGTGCTAAGCCTCTCTGGGCTTCTTCTGTGCCACTGAGGAGAGCAGAAGACAGCTGTGTCCTAGCACGGCAGCTGGAGGCTTCGCACAGCACAGTGGTCACTGTGCTTTGTGCGCGTGGCTCCCAGGGAGCTGCGTAATGCCATCTGACCTGGGCTGTGATCACAGGTTTCACAGTAGTGGCCTAACAGAAGGAATGACCAACCGTTGGTGCCTCCCACAAGAGGCACACCCTGCATCACAACAAACTCTAGTTCGCCCTTTTAACCCAGTAATTGGGCTGCGGGTTCAGTGATGATGTTAAACATTGGTTCAATGGTGAGTTAGTCGGGTCGCTGCTCAAATTCCTTGCAGAGGTGGTGAGCTCTGCCCTTCACCCTACTGCCACCATGGTGGTGGTGACAACTGCCAGCTGCCTCATGGCCAACGCCGTCACTGGTGACTGGTGACATCCCCTTCGGGCCATACTCGTGTCCCTGCTCGCCCTGTGACTTCATCCCCATCCTCCAGAGGTGAGGCCTGGTAGAGGTCCTCTGCCAAATTTTATCTGCTCCATCAGGCAGCTGCAAAGCACATGAGCTAGAAGTAATCAACGGCGTTGTTTGGGGTATTTCACCCAAAACAGCCTTTCCTCTGGTCTTACTCAACAGGGAGTTCCTCTACCTGGAGAAGAAGAAATGAAAACACTACTGCTGTGGCTGGAGCTGCATCTCCATTTGTTCGGTGTCCCCCAGCAGCCATTTTTGATGCACCTCGGAAGCCAAAAAAATGTTGTGTTCTTTTTTTTTTCTTCAAGCAATAATGGTAATTTGAAGGTAACCGTCCTTTCAAGGATTAATTCCAGCCAAAGCAATAACCATTATTTACCAGAGTTTGACGTTTTTATCACTCATCATATTAGCAAATTTCCATTGAAAATGCTAAAATGGTTCGTCATAAGGCACATAACTGCTTTGGCTGTAAAAATGACCAACACAAGTGCCTGTACTCAAACATTAAATTATACTGTAATTAATAAAGACAGTTAAACTGTCTACTAGCAACAGCAATTTAGGTAACCACATTTGATCGGCTATAAATTGTAACTACATTAAAATTCCAGAAATATTAGCAATATGGATTACTTGATGGAAATAGGTGCTGATCACCAACACTCCTATTTTACAACGGAAGCACAGGTCATGTTGGCCACAAAACTGTGGGCGAAGATCAAGGCTGAGTACTTTTAATCTTGTGAAACAAGCAATTACAAATAGTTGCATCGATTTGTTAAAAAGCTTTAGGTGACATAAATTGTTTCCTGTTTAGCTTATTGCTCTGATACATAAATGTCACCCAGTATAATATTAATTAGGGTCACAGAACAACAAGGGTCGGGTGATATAGTGTGCCATCACAGATGTGTCAATCCTTTGTGCGAGCTGGGGAAGGCAAGAAAAGCTCCACTGCAGTGCCCAGCTCCTAATTTTACGTGATGACAAAGGAAAGTAAAGGAAACCGTGTTTTAATATGTGAAGTAATTACTTTAGTACTAGTATAATTTTACAGTTTAGGATAAATTACAATGTTTTCATTCTCATGCTCTTGCCACATAACATAAAACTCCACATATAGCATCAATAAAATAGAATACTGTTTATAAAGGCTTTCTGCTGCACAAGACCAACACTATTTCTCCTAGCACATGGAAACTAAGCACACATTTCAGTCTGGTGTGTGTTTCCACACTTAATTTTTTTTTTTTTAAACCCCAAAACGGGCTGTGCAGGTTATTTACTTAACATAAATCAAATGTATCATATACACTGTTTCTTTGGATTGGCATAGGACTTAGAAAAATACAGTAAGATTCTGAAAAATCTGGAGAAAATTTATTAAATATGATTTTTACTGTAATAGAATATTAATGTAACCCAATGCTCATTTCCCATTAAGTTGATCCCTTTTTAATACACACATGCTTTTTATTATTTTGCACTCATGCGAAAATTCCACATTCAGAGAGTTTCCATCTCCTTAGGAATGTCTCTGGCAAAGGCACAGTAAGAAATCTTGAGCTGAGGAAAAAAAAAAAAAAAAAAGCCAACCAGACAGCAAATATCGACCGATAAGATGTGGCAAAGCGCTGATGAACTGAAGCAAAAGCCAATGATATAATAAAGGGTAAAAAGGCATTCAGCACTGCGAGGGGAACAGGAGAAACAATTACACTCCAAATCCCTCCTCCTCGCCGCCACCGTAACCACAGCACAGATGAAAATGTTTGATTTGCAACATAAAAGATTCATTAATTACCACTTGAATATTTAAAGCTATTTTGCAGGCTAACAGAGGTAGATAAAGCACGGAATTAAAACCTCTAATAAAATTGTAAAAATATTTCTGCAAGTTTACCGGCGTTGCGATTCCTCCCGGTGCCGGGAGCCAGGCTCGGCGCGTTGCGGAATGGATTCTTTTTTATTCTTTTTTTTTTTTATATTTTTCAAGTGGGTATTTGAAGTACGATGGTGCAATTGCGCTGCGCTGTTTGTCTCTCGTTTCCAAATGTTTACTAGATACTTACTGGGAATCTCGCTCTTCACATGTGGTCGCCCTTTGTGGGAGAAGTAGCTGCTACGAAACAATACAGTGAGTGACGCGTGCGTTTGAGCCATACATTCACTTTAATACATTTCCATATACAGTAAAAACTCGTCGAGTCACAAGTCTGCTATAGTACTCTCTCTGATATGAGACAGTTGTGCTTTGTGGAGGGGGAAAAAAAATCTGTTAATCCTATTATAATTAGCCTTGTTAGACTTAAAAAAAAAAAAATGGAGCAGTATCTTTTTCCGCAAGGGTGGAGAACTCAGCAGATCGGAGGGATGTGCATTGTGGAGAGCATCTCTGTAACCACACTTGGTACCAGGGAGCCTGAGCAGTGAGTCTGGGGCATCTCTTGATGGACTCTCTTGTGCTACCAGCTGCAAAGGATGCATCATTTGTGTGCACCCAAAAATCATAATGCAACTTATGTAGAGATTTTTTATGTGTATGTGTATGTGTATATTTGCACAGCTTCTGCCTGTTGCCTACGTGGTCCTTCAGCCACGCCTCAAAGCACTGTGATCCCCACTCACCAGAATCACAGAATCATTAAGGTTGGAAAAGACCTCTAAGACCATCCAGTCCGCCTGTCCACCTTCCACCAATATTGCCAACTAAACCGTGCTCCTTAGCACCACACCTACCCTTTCCTTAAACACATCCAGGGACTGTGACTCCACCCATTCCAGTGCCAGACTACTCTTACAGCAGAGAAATTCTTCCTAATATCCAAACTGATCCTCCCCTGGTACAACCTGAGGCCATTCCCTCTTGTCCTATACACTGCGGTGGCTGAAGACCTGAACTGAGCAATCACATTTGTGCCTGTTTGCATTTGGTTGGCACTTCTTGTTGTTTTATAAAAAGCAAGCAAATACTATTTTTTAAGCAAAAGACTATCTGTAATCCACAGCAGTGCAGTGAGGGCTCAATTGCAGGATGAGGGTTGAAAGCTGCAGCCACAGTTCTTTCAACAATATGTTGCAGCCATGAGTAGAGCCAAAGTGTATGAATTTAATAAGAGAAAAACAGTTACAGTTCTCTCTCGTCATTAATTTATGCAGTTGGCCAAGAAAATTCAAAGAAAATCGTCCAGTTACATTTGGATATTCCCTTTACACGACTGTTCCTGTTGTAATTACTGAGTGTCTGCTCCAATTAAATGGATGTTGAGAGTATTGCAGTGGTTCTGTGTGTGAGATGTGTGCTTTCAGAGGTTACCACTGGCCAAGAGTGACCGACGAGGCGCTGAGAAAGGAGCACGGCTGTGGGCATCCTGAACCTGGGCTCCACAGACAAACAAAAATATCCAGCCTTGCCAGAAAGGAAAGGGCATTCTCACATTCAGGCCTTGTTTTTTTTTTTCTATTTGTTTTTGTGAAGCCCATTTTCAGTTTTCTTTTTGGACCATTCTGCTCAGTTCTCTTTAATTTGTGCTGGGCTTGGTAAGGGCTGTTTGTATCACAGGCACCAGCACAGAGCAGACTGAGTCCAGCACGGGTCATTCACTGTGCTTGAAAATGGATTTCTCCCAGCAGTTTGCAAATACATGTGTATATACACACCCAAATACGTTTTTTGTATGTTGGTGTTTTTTTGTTTGTTTGTTTGTTTTTGTTTTTTTTAATGGTACTGCAGTTAGGCTGTAGGATCTCTGGTTCTACTACCTTCCCTGACATCCTACATGTGGCACATCATTAATTAACTGTTTCCTAGACATGCTGTACCATATAGAATTGCACAGACAGAGCTCTGGAGCACTTTCTTCACCCATGATGCTGGTGCCTCGTGCTCACCCATGCTGCTCTTAAACACTACTTCTCTGCTGCACGCTCACAGCTTCTCCCTGGCACCTCGTGCTGATCGGGGTGTTCTCACCTGTTTACCACACAACGAGTGCTGGCAAACTCAAAACAAAAACACTTGATAAAAATCAAATACTACACTGCTGACTGCAAAGTTCATTTCCCCTCAGAAGTCCTTCTTTAATTACAAAACCCACATAACCCATTTCCTTTGGTGTGCAGAAAGGTGTGTAATTAAACTATCAGCATAATACCTTTCTACATGTAAAACCTGCACTTATGAACTTTAACTGCAGAATAAAAACTCCTATTACATGACCATTAAGTATTATGAATAAAGCAAGTCATTGTAGTACTTGATTAATTTTTATGCACTAAGCATCGTGTTCAGCACAAGTTTGGTTTCTGTCCCGGAGTCACTGCCATCTTCTGCTCCCAGAGCTGTGCTCCATCCCTCTGTGATGCTCCTGGAAAGTCCCTCAGATTCTGCGCTGCTTCTGTGGCCATTGTGGAGGGGAACAAGCCGTCACCATCATGCAGCAGCTGGGGAATGGGGCACAAGGTGAAGGGGAAGGAGACCAGGTCCCCTACACTCAGTTCAAGGCCCCACTATGATGTTTCCATCCCTTTTCTAATTTGCTTTTCCTGTGCCTAAAGTTTCATGATAAATTGGTTGTTATTTTTTTGCTAATAAGAGAAATGTGATTTGATCTTCATTGACGTCAGTGAAGGAGAAGGCCCTCCAAGGAGAACCTGTCCAGGTGCTCGTGCGTACTGCCTCACAGGGGCCGAGAAGCTCTGCCTTGTACGGGTTACCTACAGCATGACCTTCCCAGGAATGTGCCCACCACAAATCAGCACCTTGCCAAGAGATGTGGGAAGGCAAAAGTGAGTATCCCATCTCAAACCCACAGAATCTCAGCAGAGAGTAAGACTGAGGAGGGCTCAGTGCTGGGTGGCCAATGGGACATGTCCCACCCTACGTGCAAACATCCAGCTCCCCGAGCCATCACTCATCAGCGCCTCACAGCCACGCTCCCATATGCTGTGCGATGATTACATCGAGGCTGATCTTTGATGTCTGGAGTCAGGAAGTTTAGCTCAGCTATAATCAATAGCGTTTCCAGCTCTTGGAAATCTGTACTCAGCACTCAAGGCAGCCAGTCTGCATTATATCCTTGTCATATGTATATATTTGCATGCTCATTAGCCATGTAGTAGCACAGCTGTATGTGGTTTCATTTAGCTTTTAATTATCATCTTTGGGTTGGCGTTTTCATCTCCACCAGACTTAGCAAAAAAAAAAAAAAAAAGGGAAAATCACTTAGGCAAAATAAATGCTGAGCAGGTCTGGGGCAAGGAGCTCTGCTTCCTGGTGCATCCTACTGCTCCACCGCAAAAGAGATGTTTGGTTCGAAAGTTCCAGCAAATTAATAATAAATCTGTCTCTTCATTTCCCCCCATCATATGCTTATCTTATTCAGGTGGTGTCGGAGTAATTTTTCATTTGCAGCAGGTGGTTGTTTACATAGTAGATAAACTCCATCCTTACAATCCTTGGCATGCATGTTTGTGTTTGCTCCAACAGCTGCTGCTCGCACACAGATCAAGGCATCCTCCTCTTTTGATGGAAATGACTCATACTCGGATGGGCTGAAACAGAAACACCACGCTCAGCTGCAGACACCTGCACTCGTGCACTGGGTTTAAAAGTTAGGATGTGGGTTCTAGCTAATTTTATTCTGTTTAGGTTCTTACGCCACACCCTTTATTCTGGTTTCTGAGAAATTTCCATTAGCGAGAACAAAACAAGGTGACTAATATCTGCGCTGAACTTTCTTCTCCTTTCTTCCCAACCCCCCCCCAAGCTCGGTGAGAAAACTGTGATTTATTCCTTTTCCTGTGATTACTGCTAACGAGTCCAGCCCTACCACTCTCAGCTTGGTTGGGTCTCAGAGCCAAAGTGGTGAGGCTGGCCTTTGGTGGCAGCTGTGGGTATACTTTTCCCTCTTTGTCAATGGAATGGGGCGCACTCAGTGCTGAGATGATGAAACTGAGCTTAACCAGAGGCAGTGCTGCTGATTTCCTCTTACACCAGTGGTTGCCGAGGGAAGAATTCCCACGTGCGTGCTGGGGGATTGGCACTCAGCAGCCTGCAGCACATGGTACCTTATCCGGGGGCGATAACAGCCCAGGAACAATTCTCCTCTGCACCACCTCCTCATGCAGATCAGGGTAATGGCTGGAGAAGTCCTGGCCCTCTCAGCTTGCATTGCGGGAGCCCTCCTGTAGCAGGGAAATACGTTTTTATCAATTGCTTACCTTGACACTTCAAACATTTCCCAGGCAAGCTGAAGGTGTAATTAAATGACATGCCAGATGCCAGTATGTGTTATGTTATACCACCTCTCAGCTGGGCTAGCAAAAGGAATGAATGGAGCCTTAAGACAGCTCTCCTACAGATACTTATTATCTCTTTTCAATGAAGAATGGGTAAGGTTGAGCAGGATGTCAGCAGACCTGTAATTTCCTAGCCTTTTGGTTACCTCCGTGCTTCTGATCCACCACTGATGTGAAGTTTTGTTGTACTTTTTCGTTCTGTCAATTACAGCATCTCTCCAAGGAGGCGGCGGGCTCTCATGTCACACACACGTATTCATGATAAGGTATATTTGAATGTTCCTGTTGTGTCTGAAACCAGGTGCTTGGGCCTTTTGGGGTGGGTCTGCAGCACAGTCTCCTAAGGGCAGCAGAGCTCCCAGGGCACTGTGTTTTCTCAAAGGCTAAAAGGAATGCTTGCTGGGAAAATGACAGCAGGCTGTTGTAACTTTAAGGAATTAAATGATTTTTATAACTAATAAGTCTAGATTTCTAGAATGTATTTGCTTACTCCATTGTGTCTGCTACCTCAGAAGATGGATTTGGTGTATCTTTTGGCCGTCGCTCTCGGCCTTTAGAGCGGCTTTGCAGGACACCAGCCCAGTTCTCGGGGAGACAAGATGTTGGCTGTCACAAGACAAACTTGCCAGCGAGATTTATTTACTTACTTGGAAGTGGAGATGTTGTTTTAATAACGCAGCCAGCGGGGAACAGAGGTGTTGGCCTGAGCAGGGGCTCAGCAGCATCCTGAACTCTCGCTCAGTGCGAGGGCACAGCCCTGGGATGAGGAGCACTGCAGGAGCCATCCCTCAGAAAACCCAAACCTTGAGAATTCTTAGTCTTGATATTTGTGTTTAGTTAGAGCATGCGGTTTTGGTTCTAGAGGTTTTTGTGATCTGCAGTGTCTCACCATCTGCATGAACAGGGCGCTTTGTTCAGAAGACAAGAGCCCATACATAAAGATGAATTCACTAGCACTAACACCAACTTCTCCCAAAGTCTACCATCAACAGCCATGCTCCCTTTCACTGGCATTTGCCTTTCTAGTTACGACAGGGGCCCTGCTGCACCACCAGGTGGGCAGGATCACCGGGCAGGGAACCACCATGGGCATCAAGAAGATGGCATGCGAGTGAGGAGCATGAGAAGGGGCAGTCCGTAGGGGGGAACCAGATCCAGAAAGGAGAAAGGCCTTTTGTGTTGCAGTTAGTGTGTTCTCCACTCTTTCATTCTGTGATATTTCTACTTTATGATAATTTCCTACAAATCTTAACTGAGATGGGGAACTGTTTCCTTCAGTCATTTATTGATTGGTTTTTTTTCTTCTTCTTTTGTCCTTGAAGAACTGATATTAAGGAATCTCTTCAAGTTAGACAAACCTACTGGGGGCTGCCATGGCACAGCTCTCTGTGCCCCTGCATCAGTGCAGAGATCAGAACCCAGCAGCCACTGCCCTGTATGTGCTGTGAGTGATGCAGCACCTGCCAGGAGACCTTGCTGCTGGAACAGGCAGGAGAGAGGGGAAATGTCGCTATTCCTCTTTAACAGACGGGAAACCAAGGCACAGAGAGCTGACGAGGCTTGCAGAAGGTCAGGCAGAAACCTGAAAACATCCAGGAACTGAACCCAGGTCTGCTGAGACTCAGCCCAGTGCCTTCATCGTTTGTCTCTTCATAGATTTTATTTCTGCGGTTAATTGAGCTACTCTCTAGGACAGACAATGAAGCTTCCACCTCCAGCTATAGCACTGCTGCTCCCATATCTCCTCCGCATGACCTGTAACTCCTTTCCATTTTCCCCCATGCAGGTGGGATGCCTCCCTTGCCCTGCTGCCCTGGAAGGTGCTCTGCAGAGCTCTTCAGCAGTCCTGTGCTTCATCCCTGACCTTCCCCACAAATAATTCCCCTTGTTCTTTCCTAACCTCAGCCCGATTTGCCCACAGCCTTGTGCTAATTAATGCCTACCACTGAAATCACTGTAGATATCTACTAAGCCTTCATGCGGCTGCTGTGAGTCGCTCAAATGGAGAAAGAAGAATGTGTGGGTAACAGCACATCCCACCCTGTGCACAGCTCAGCCCTAAGCCTGGCCACGAGCCCTCCATGCAGGAGAAGTCCATGAAGTAAGCAAAGAGCTTATGCAAATCCTCTACAATCTGTCACAAAATGGAGCTCTTCATACTTCAGGAATGATGGGAGAAACAATCTATCGATATTCTGTAATGAGCATAAATGCCCTTTATAAATTGTTTCCCTTTTATTGACTCTAAAGCAAATGTAGCCGTGAATGCTGTACATTAATACATTTTATACCTTCTAATGGTTTGATGGCCTCATATATCCAGTAACGCTGAGAATAATCATTAGATTGTAAGGAGTGCAAAATATGTTTTATCACTTGAAAATGGAATTCCTTCTTGAAAGGTAAAACCAGTGGTAGATCATTGATTTGAAAGGTCAGGGTTAAAAAGCTTATTAACGACTGGGTTAAGCTCTAGTAAAATTCTTTGTTTTACTCAGCTGTATGAAGCATTTAGCTAAGTGAGGCTCTTCATTAGGACATTAGTGCTTTTATACTAGCTGTGTAAGGTAAAAATCAGTAATTTCCAGCTTATGTTCAGGAAAATGCATTCCAAGCAGCACCAACTACTCCAAATAACACCAGACAAAGCATGGCTCTGGGCACGGTGGCTGCCAAGTCCATAGTGCCTGCTCTACCCATCTCTCCTTCTGCTGGGAACCCCGAGCAGGGGCTGAGCAGTCAGATATATAGCATGGAGCAGCAGGCCATGGGCAGAAATACAAGCTTGGGTCCCAGAAGCCACGCAGTTATGTCAGGATGCCCCAGTGCTGAGTTAATTAGCCCCAACTCCCAGCATGGCTTTAGATTAGCTCAAGTACCGGGTTCGTGGGGATGCAGTGCTTCTTGCCTCTGAGCCAGGGAGCTGCAGTGGAAGAAGAATGTGTGTCCCTGTCTACAGTTCCCAAACAGACACATGTCACAGTGTGTGGATGAAGGATCCATACCACGGGGAGTGAGGCCACCCTCTGAGACATTGCTCACTGAGAGGGATGGGTTTGTGTCACGTGCAGACCACTGTTTGTGAGGACATTCTTTCTGAGCCCCTTGGTCCTGTACGTGGCCTGATTCCAACGCAACTCTTCAGTCTGGTGGATGTTGCATTTTGTTCACAAAGTACCTTTCAGGAGTAAAACTGCTCCTCCAACAGCCTCAGGGCACTGTCCTCCCCTTCCTCAGTCCCTCTGTGCTGGGTTGGGTGCTCGATTTGTTTCAACTTCTTTTATTTTTAGCACTTCCTAGAAAATTGCTTGCTGTTCTCAGAAAGAGCCGCAATGTTTGCCCACAGCAGCTGCTACCTGTTGCTAACCAAAAAGAGGGACCCAAAACTCAGTAGTGCTGCATGAAGGAGTCCTTTGTAATGTTTTTAGAGGAAGAAAATAACAATGCAGCATATAATATCCACAGCACATGCCTGGTGCAGAATAACTGGGACACTCAACACTTTTCATATGAAGCAGCCGTGCCAACCCAACCGTCGGAACAACTTTAATACTTCACAGTGAAATTAAATCGCAGATTAAAACAGATGGTTCGACCATTTCATTACAAGCCGTGGTGCTTATTTGCTGACCATTGGCTGGTATGTGTAAACATATAAAAAGCAAAAGAGCCCTTGGGTACAAACCATACTCTCTCTTAACTTTTCATTCATGGTTACAGCTTGGCTATGAATGTTTTGGATCCAGACAGAGTCTTTAAAGGCATTGCATTCCATTTTCTTTTACTGATGAAAGGAGGGGGTCACGGAAAGTGCAGAATGGGTGGGAAGAACACAGGGGCTTCACTATCTGTCCTGCCAATGCATGTCAGCCAGCAGCATGGTGCAAAGCCACGCTCAGCAGCAACACTGCAGGGCCCTT
This sequence comes from Oreortyx pictus, assembly GCA_036925125.1. NCBI lineage: Eukaryota > Metazoa > Chordata > Aves > Galliformes > Odontophoridae > Oreortyx > Oreortyx pictus. The sequence continues at coordinate 3,766,442 of JAUPFR010000015.1, forward strand.
CACTCACGGACACTGGTTGTGGCTGCAGGGCTGTGGCTGCTCTGCTCTGGCATCCCCATGGCTGACTATGGATGCTGCTGGCTCAAAACCCCTTTAAGGGGGTTGCATTTGTAGATTGCTGGTGCTGGTTTGTGCCTCTGTTTGCTTACGTGGCTGTAGGGAGCGTAACCCGTGGCGGAGAGGTTTAATGAAATGTTTGCAAAGTGCTTTGATGTCACTGGGTGAAAAAAATGATGCTGCTTAACCACAAAGTGTGAACACCTGGAGCAAGGAAGAGGCCTTTCGATGAGCAGCCCAATCAGGTGTGTATGCTCTGGTATGAGCAAAGGGGCATTGGGCAGCTGGCAGCTTGCCCGGAGTGATGGAGTAGGCAGCACCAGCTGCACACAGTGACGTTGCCCCAGGTACTTCATTTTTCAGATGCTGTTAAACGAACGGAATTCTACTCCAAAAAATAATTATGAACAAATCTATAAACGTGTTTAGCAGCACTGAAACACATAGATGATGTCTCTTAAAAGCGTGGCTGCTGTGCCTCCAGACATTTCCCATGGCAGTTGGTGCTGGGATAGGGATGACGGCTGGGGAGATGTGGTAGCAGGGAGTATGGTGAGCCAAAGGTGCTCTGCTTTACCTCTGTTTGTGATGTAGCAACATAATGAAGCCATATGAGCACCTAGAGGGAACACCATGCCTGCATTACAGCCTTGAGTATGGTTTAAGAAAGAGAACATCTCCCTTCACCATTGATGTGTCCAGAAAGCCCAGTCATCCCCGTCCCCTGGAGCTGTGTCTGAGCCTGTACTCAGGGAGCCCACAGATCAGAAAATAAAGTTGGGTTTTCATAGCTACAGGGAGAAAAATATCTGAAATTATAGTGCTAAAAGTCTTGCTAAGTTCTTGGTGAGCAATGAAATGGAAAGTTCAGCAAAGCAAACAAATAGGAGCTGCAGGCTGCTGCACAGTCCCAGTCTGTACAGCTGCAGGCTCATTGGAAATGGGAATTAATAATCCACACTGGGGCAAAGACACATTTTTAGGCGTTTGCATCCACATTACAATTTAAAACTTAGACCATGTCCCTACAAGAGCTCTAAGAAATGAGCATCCAAGGAGGAAAGTGCAGGGGAAGGCACTAGCAAGAGTGAATCACCTCCCTGTGACACTCTTCTTTTAGGATCACAGCTACATCTTCAGACAGATAATCCTTGATCATTCTGTACTGGGGCTATCATGCAGAAGAGTTTTCTCATATAATAGCATATTGTTGACAACAAACTAGAAGAGATATGTAAAAAAAAAAATTCTTACAATGCCTAAAAGGGTAAAAAAAAGAACTGTATGTTAAAAATCAGTATTTATCAATAGTCCAGGCTATAACTGAGGATTCACAGCGTGGACACTGACAGAACGGAGACAGCATTGTAATGAAAAAAGCGTATCCATCATCAGCAATACAATACTTACTGTGACCTAAGGTCAGGTTTGTACAGTTACACCAGATGTTAGATTTCAGCCGCCCTTTGAAATGAAAGAACACAATGGTTACTATTCCCGTAGTGTTGTGGGTTTCATTAAACAACAGGTTTATCTTTCAGCTTTAAAATGTAGAGCAAGATTAGGATATTCTAACGTTTAGGTTACAGAAAGACCCGGCAAGCACAATGTGAAGTAGGGCTGGTGCTTTAACACTGCAGTATGAGATGCAGCAGCCAGCTCTGCCTGGTGGCAAAATGCAAAAGGCAGCAATGCAAAGGGTGCAATAAGTGCATGTGGGAGCAAAAGGAAAAGGGACGTGTTCTCTCAGAGCAGCCCTGGGCTGTGCTGGCCCCACTGGGATGCACTCCCATGGCACTGGGGACAGCAGGCGTGTTTGAGCAGGGCTCACTCTGTGCCTCAGCCTGCTGCCTCTGTTCTCCCTTCTCTGTTGATAACAGAGGAGTGGGGCCATCATTAGAGGAGCCCAGCGTGGAAGGTGGCTCAATTGCTCAGGATTTCCTTCAGTGACCTCCTCTGAACCTGGCTGCCCTGCCCCCCACCAAGCTCAACCTATTTCCCATACGGAGGGAGATGTTCCCTTGCAACACGAGTTCATCTTCTCCCATGCGTGTGTTATTCAGCTCCCTTAACACTGACTGTCTTTATATATACATATATAAATCCATAATTTAGATATTTATTATGTGTATTCCATAGTTCATGCTGCGTGTTACATGTTATCTATTACATACAAGTGGTTTGCATATTTAAACATATAAAGCTTTGTTACATATTATATATTTATTATGTAGTGTGTGCTATGTATTATACATTATCTATTCTATTTGAGTGGTTTATATACATACACATATATAATTTAGGTATGTATTGTATATATTATACAGTGTATGCTGTGTGTTATATGCACATACACACATAACCTCAACCTTAAATATGAACTCCACTCTGAAGTTATACTCCCATTCTTTTATTGACAGCAATCAGAAACACTGAACATTCTCAGATCGAATATAAGAGACAAAGGACAGACTTGGGGCAGGTGTGAAGAAGACTTCATTTCTCCTGTCCTCCGTTTTCTTCCCCTCTCAGATGAGTGATTTTTTGTACACAGTTTCTGTTTCGGACCATGCAGGTAAGGCAGAGGAGCAAAGTACATGTCCTGAATTATTTCATTAAAAATTAAAGCTTTATAAAAGTGTACACATTTCATTAACTTCACATTGCACGCTTTGCAAATATTCTAAGGGATGCTAATCTCCTGGCTTTAATTAGATTGAAGGTCTCTTGCAAAGGCTATCATTTTAATATAAAATGAGCGATCTTTTAAGCTTTGTGAATTAGAAAACAGGAACTCCCATTTTAGATCAACAGTTACACCCTGAAACAAAAAGAGTTTCATATTTTTGCAAAAAGTTAAGGTTTTTGTACCACCTAACATGCTCCTTTAGAAGCCAGGCAGTACAAATACCCTTCGTTTCCACCTGAGGATGTGTTCTGTACACTCACACAGACACACACCACAGCGACCAACACAGCACATGTCCCTCTAAGCCTAGTTCCACCCCAACACTTCCACCGTGTCAGGGCGACACCTGGGCCCATTCTCCTTGCTCTGGTGGCTTTCTGTGAGACATCAGGAAAGTCAGATTGATTCCAAATCTCACGGTGACCCACAGACAGAGAGCTGTGTATGGGAAAGGAGCAGGGCCCTGCCTGGAGCTGGAGGGCCCAGGGCAGGCAGGGAGGGGAAGCGGGAAGGAGGAGGGCTGCAGGGCCACCTCTGCCCAGGGCCGACCCCCTCTTCCCACTGAGGTCTGAACTCCTTTCAATCTGCAGTTGTTTTCTGCCCCTGTTCTCCCGCTATTATCCCCTGCCAGGAGACGAATTTTTATATTTCTGACCAAGATCCAATCTTCTTTCCCTTATCAAACATAATGGAAAGTGCTGTAGTTACAGAATAACAAGCTTGACTCCTGGATAAATGTCAATCTATTTTTAAGTGTGGGATCAGCTCCGGAGCTCCCTGTGATAACGTATTGCCTCATGCCAACGTGCTGCCCCTTCTCTGCTGGTTTGGCTCCCCTCCATCCCCACACAATCCACAGACACTGCCTCAAATCATCGCCCTTTTCCCTCTCCCAGCAGTTCCCTCCACAGGAGGGGCCTGGTCCTGCCCACCTTGACCCAGGGGTATTTTTCTCCTCCAGAACTTCATCCAGTTAACTTGAAACTACACTCATGCAAGTGTAGATACTGCTCGCGTAGCGGTGCAATTCAGCTTTGTGCGTTTTGCTGTTGGGCTTTTGGACCTGTAAGGCCCTTTCAGACTACTCAGTCTTTTGCGGCGCAGGATTGGAGGCAGCAGTATAAAAATTCTTTATAGTCAGATGCAGGGCAGGCTGCTATATGGAATATGAGAGTGGAGAGGGACTTGTAAAAGCCCCCTTTATTTGCACTTGTGGGGAAAAGGCCTCCAAAACCATTGCTGGCTTTAGTTCCTATCTGAGCAGCACTCAATTAAATAATGATTTTTTTTCTCAGTTAGTCATTCATGCCAATTTGGCGTATAGCCTCTTCAAAACTAAGAGGGCTAAGCTCCAAGTCTAAATTTAATTAATCAATAATTGTCATTTTTAAACAATCGTGATTTATACAAAATTGACCTCTAGAAAAAGAACCGACTCCATTAATGTCTGTGCTGAGCTCCCTTGCTGCAGCAGCTCTTTCTGCTGACAGCCTTTCTGGGCAAGTTTCCTTTAAGAGATCAAAATCCTCAACTTCATTTCTCCAGTTCCCTAATTTTGATTCAGAGCCACATCTTTGTTTAAAGGTTTATGTAGATAAACCTCAATTTTGTCAATCTCAATTTTGTGTAAGAAGCAGGATCAACTTCTAATTTCCAATGTTAAATCCTAGGCTCTGCTTTCCACTGCAATATTCTCAAGATAACTATTCCAGGTTAGATCCCACGCTGGGCTCAACATTTAGAATAAACTAAAGAAACAGTAACTTCATTTACTCATTAAGTCCACGGGCTTGCTCTGAAGCTATCTACTACACAGCAAGCTCTCTGAGTTCAGGCCAATGCAGACAACAATGGCACGGACGGTAGCAATGACATTCGGGACTGCAAATCTTTCCCATTGCTTAAGGACACGTGAAGTAACACACGTCATCTTTTGTGAAAGTCCGTATGCAGAGGAGATGTGAATGATCTTCCCACAGACTGCCCAGCTTCTATCACAATGGCTTGCTGCTTTAAGCACCCAGTGAGAGGAAAAAACTCATTGCCATCTGATTTCCTTCTGCACAGTATCTTCCACACTCCTGGTGCCACTGCATTGTATACTGCCAAGCCAGCGGTGTGAAGTTTTTGGCTGCTTTGGTACCGTTTGTTTTCCTGCAAACGCTGATCCATGAGGATACAACTGGAAGGTGAAATCCTTGAGTTCCGGCTCTGGCTATAGGAAGCCTGCTTCCAGCTGCCCTCTGTGCAGTGTACCACCAGTGCACGAACACTGCAGCCCATTTTGTAGCAGGGTGCTGCTGGGAGACAAGTACTAAAGCATGAGAGACGTCTAAGTATTATTAAGACCATAAACAGTCATTGTGGAGTAAAGACAAAGTCTGAGCCTCTGGTTTTACTGTGTGGGAGAAGTTGGGGCACACATTCTGCACTATTAGAATGCTGTGCCCATGCAGAGCAAGGTCCCCTCTTACCACACCTCGCTCCTCAGTGCTGAGGTTGACCCAACAAACACGTACGCTGTATGTGCTGTGACAGGTGCTGCATTTGAGCAAATTTTAATAGACAGCATATTAACTCTGGCTGCTTCAGATCGCTGAGCGCGTGTGCGAGTCCGCATCTCCTGCATAAACACTCCTGACTCTCATCTGCTTTGATCAGTATCATTCACTTCTGTGATCCTCGCTCTTCTCCAGCACCCTGACAAATTTTTGGTTCCACATCAACATCAATGTCTCAGTGGCTATCACGGCGGTTGAGATGGGCCAGTTCACCTCAGGATCACACCCCAGCAGCTCAGGAACAATCTGAGGGTATTGCTTTCAAAATGTGTGCATTGAATCCTTTGCCAAACTCCAAATTTCCGAGCATCTCTTTGCTACAGATTTTTATGATCTGGAACGCATGGGTACATTTCTGCTAGCACTGAGCAGAATTGAATAGGAAAGGGCTATGGCACACTCATGCACTTTCCTACTCACACATTCACTTCAAAATCTCTCTTGTTTAACCCTTGAGCTAGGAGGGAGGCAGGTTTGTGGCATCTCCTAGACAAAGGTAATGTAGTAGAAAATTTTTATTATTCTTAAACTAGGAAATTGCCAAGGATCAGGACTAGCATTACACTTCTTCCCATGATCTTTGATTCTGACCCATATTCAATGGGCTGTTGGATATACAGTATTTGTGCTATGTTTTTCCTCCTTGTGTTCATTACATTTGAATATGGGGACCAAACCCATTGCTCCATGAACTTCAATAGCACTGTTCTTATTTCTGTCAGATGAAGTTCTGCCTTTGTATTTCAGCGGACATAAGAAATGCACTGGCAGAACCTTAGACTGCACAGTCTACTGATTCTCTGATGTCTTCAAAATCCCTTTGCCCCAGGCCATTACCTCAACTTACTCCTTTTTTTCTTAGTGGTTGATTTACATCTTAGAACAAAAAGTATTGGTATGATCTGTATTTAAAGCACTAGCTTCTGGAAGTCGTGTTCACACTTGTGTGATAGGTAGCACTCTGCTTTTCAGACATAAAAACTTTTCTAATCTTTTTCAACACCACAGAGAGGTTTTTCTTTCTCCTGTAGAGGCAACAGTAATATGCAAATATTTTAGTGCTTAGAGAATGTATAGAAGTGTGTGTCTACACACACGCAACTTAATCATTAGGCTCATTTTCAAACCATATGCTCCAACTCATAAATAAAGTCTATTAACTTTGAACTATTGATCAAAATCAGGGATTCCAGCATCATCTCTTTCTCTGTTGGCTGCTACCTCCACCAAGGCTTATAAGTTAACATTTGAGTTGGAATTAGCCCTTGTAATTACATTTATATTAATAGAATTATAAGGCAAATGTTCTTCTGAGTTTTATCTTCGAGTGATAAACTGAATTGTCACTTCAATCTATTGCGCTTGCACAGAGATTTACTACACGTGAAAGTCAAAGTAATTTTTGAGATTGAAACTTGGGCAACCCTTAGGACAGACAAAGAGCAGGAGACTGATTTGTCTGCTCTTAGGTGTCTGTACCCCATAAAGATTTGTTTTCCCAGACCCCTATTGGTTGCTCTTACCAGCCCTTTCTGTAACCCAGCCCTTGCATTAAGTACTCAATGTGTACAGAAATGTTTATATCCCTTGGGCTTGAACCTCCTTTAGTTTCTGTTCATTTCCCTTTCTTACAGCCTGTCTATTTGTTCCTGTATTTGACACTAGTTTTCTGACATCTCTCCCAGCTATTCCCCTTAGAATCATATATAAAATAATGATGTCCACCCGAGCTTTCCTCTCTTCAAAAAGCACTGACCTAGTTTCTCTGCTTTTACAGTAGAAGTTCTCCAGTCCCATGTCAATGAGGTTGCCCTGACATATCTCAGCTCTGATAGTTATCTCTCTCTTTTAATAATGGCATCCTGAATGGGGATTATTTCCTCTAAATGCATCTTCAGCTATTCCCTGTAGAATATTTCCTTTTGAGTTACCTCCGATTGATCTGTTTTTGGGAGTGGGGCTAAGCAAAGATAGCTCTGATCTTTCTATCCAGGGCCTGACCACAGGTGTGATGCCTGTGGACTCTGGCCAGAATTGGAGCCTTTGATAACATATTCCCCAAACCTGTGTAAAACACAATGGAAAAAGCCATAGTTTAAATTACTCTTTCTTATTATTAAGGGAGCAGATCCTCAGCCAGAGTAGTGGGTCACTTAAGTCCTTGGATGTGTGCAGAGATGACAACATTGCCTACCAGCTACTGAATCGTTATTTTTGTACCGCACTGCTCATCTAATTCCTTCGCTTTGCAGTATGTTCTTTCTTGTTGTTATGTCCAAATTTCCCTCCCTTCCTAAGGAACTGATCCTCCACCATCAAAGTCAGAGGCAGATTTTGCCCAGGCTCCTGCAAGAACACCATCAAGGCCTGCATTTTGATTTGGGTGAGTTTTCAGTATACTTTGATTTCTTCTTTTTTTTTTTTTTCCCTTCTAATTTCTCCATCCTTATTAGTTATTAATTTTTATCATTCTTCATGTTCTTTATCACTTTTCACTGACCTCAGGCTGTAAAAACCTCTCCTTGTCACTGACTGTGGTGCTGATGCAGGAGCTGGAGCCATAACTGCTGTACCTGCATCCTTTGGGTATGTTAGGCACAGTTCCAGATACCCCATTGAGGACAGCAGACTCTGGTGCTGTGGGTCTCTTCAGGGCTATTTTGAACTTAGGGGAAAAAAGAGATGGCTTTGAACTGTGAAGACCAGGCAAGCAATTTTTCTTTCTGATATTTACTAAGAACATAGATGTACTCCTCCACCTGTGTCAGTTCAGCCTCAGAAATGCCTTGCACTGCCTGGTTGCTGTGTAAGGATTTTTTTTGCCATGCTGCTCGGGGGAAATCAAATGACACATGCATTTTGTCTAGTTTTGCATGGTAAAAGCAAAATGAACGTTTACTAATTTGCTTTGTACTGGTAGTTCTTTGCAGTAGGAATCATCCTACCTAGCTTGGGAGCAGGCATTATTTTACAGAGTAATAGCTTCCATTGATTCAATGTATTTTTCCCAAGTGAATACAATCTTGGTTCCACTAATGTACTTATTTTTAGGGAAATATATATATATATATATTTTTTTTTCTACTGAAAACATTCACGTGATTTGGTAACTCTGCTGAGTGCTTTCTATGGAACGGAGGCAGACCAAAATGGCAGAGACCCACACTGATTCTGTCCCACTGAAACCTCTGGACTTGTTCCCTAAGCCAGACTTTCATCTAGATAGATGATCTCACTGAAAATTTCTTGTCAAACCATGTTAAGTAAATAAAAGAGAGGTGAAATATCAGCAACAAAGCTAACAAATGGAACGGAATGCTCCATTTGAAGGAACAGATTTAGCTGTGTATCGTGCTAATCTGAAATGAAATGAAAATGTATGTTTCTCATTTTTTCAGACATGATCTTCAAATACAGGTAGTTAAGGTCTTTAACAACACAGTTTGTTTCTTTTTTTTTTTAAGAAAAAACTCCATTGTGGAGGTATCTTATCTGTGTGTTCGTGTGGTTGGATCAGTGTAGAAAGCGGTCTCTAGTACTGTTGTACATCACACACTGTTCTCCTCCTCCTGAGAAGGGTGTGCAAGCACAGAGTGCTCTGAGGCTGATGCTCCCTGGCCACACATCTGTCCCTGGGTACCTGGTGACTGCTCCCTTCCTTTCCCCCACATACAGTTGGCCACTACCAGCTCCTAACCGAGGAGCTCACCAGCCCCCAACCAGACATTATTTACTGCTCTATGTAGCATCCAGTATTTTTGGGGTTCAGGTCAGCATTTTGTCTGCCAGAGGCTAACTAGGCTTTATCCTTTGCTTCACAGAAACTGAGCTCACTTTGCAGCCTTCCGGAGGGAACATCCTCTCCAGACGGCTGCACGCTGCTAATTGCAGGGGAAATCCTGGCAGCATCGAGGTCAGTGCCAAAGCCTCCCTGAGTGCAGCGTGCCGGGAGCTCACAGCTGTGTGGGCTGTTTGTCCATCAGGGATTTCTCACCCTGGAGGCTCCCAGGCTGGCCTTGACCTCACTCAGGAGCAACAGCTCCCTCGCATCCTCACAGAAGGGCTCCTCTGACGCAGCTCCATCCCTCTGACGAAACTTTGCCATCTGCAATTTGTCATAGAGAGGAAGAGAAGTGCATCATCTGGCTGCCTTTCCTCTGCCCATCACCCAGTCCTGCTCTGGGCTCTCCTGTGCATCCCTTTGTCACGTCCCAAGGGAGTACTGGTCCATGTAGCACCAGCACGAAGAGGTGGTGGAGGCCTCAAGGAGCTTTCAGGTAAAGGGAGAGACAGGAACATGACAATAATTTAATTTTTCATGCAAAACTCTGCTAGGAACTACCAGACTTTCCAAAATGTATTCCAAAGAAATGCAGAGATAGATTCCCGACCAGCATTAATCAGTGCTGATTAAGTCATGGAGCTACACAATTTCTGCCTGGTGAGTACTTTTCCTGTCATTGATTTATTGCCTTCCTTACAAAAATAAGACCTGGGAAATAAAGAGTTCAAGTAAATTTGCTCAGTTCCCCAGCCAACTGTTGACTATGGTACGAGGGGTAATAAATGATCAGGGGAAATTCCTCGTGCAAGTCCATGTACTGAGGTCAAGTGTAGAAGTGTTCCACGTGTGCTCCAAATCCTCCAGAAGCTGTGGGACACAGCTCAGCCACAGCAATAGAAGTGGGGTTAAACAAAACCAAGGTGTGCATGCAGACAGTGTGACCACAGCCTGGGGCTCAAGGCAGAGAGCCTGCAGGATCCCCTGCCTTGCAGAAGGAAGAAAAAACCTACTTCTTCCCAAGCAGCCATGGGGCTGGTAGTGCTCATCGCTGATATTCAGTGTTTGCATCCAATGCTCGTGTCAATAGTTGAGGCTACGGAGTGCTCTTTCTTTCCTTCATAAGACAGCTCCTGGGAGCATCTGACTTCAGGTCTGCAGGATTGTGCTGTGTGGGGGTTATTGTTTTCCTGCAGACACATGGCACTGTGTTTATGTCACTGGATGCATTAACACCACCATCTGGTTTTGTTTTTCAAATGACAGCAGACTATTTGTTAAATAGTTTTTATCCCATCTTCTCTAAGGTATTCTAAGGATAAAGTCTCCAAAGCTATACAGAAGGACACACCTTGTCAAGTCTATTTCTTTGACTTACCGATCTGAGCTTTGTGTTGCTTTCCAGCTCTCTTTGGAGCATTTGTTCCATATTTTCATTAACCTGACATGATGTACAACTTTCCCAAACCTGTGAACTAAGCAGCATGAAGAACGCAGCTGTAGGAGGCCGGCTAGGAACAACACGCGGGGCTGTCCAAACAGAAAATGAATGTTTGGACTTTCGGGTATTTGTTTTGTGCCATTAATAATAGATCTGGTTTCTGGAAGGAGCTTGTCACTTGAAGGTGACATCGGATCCCTTAAAGTATGCATCACCTACAAATTCCGGAACACTTCTGAACATAGAGCTAAGTCACAGCTAGTGAATCCTTACGTTTACTGTAATAGTTTGAGGAGCATAAAAAGACCTTTATATGGAACTCAATAAGGGAACTCTTCAAGATACAGTAGAACTGCAGGGAAAGGATAACTTCATATCTCTTTCTCCCTTTATCCTGTCGTAGGTAAATGGACTGTTTGCTCCTCATCCTATGGTTCTGGTAACACTGTGACACGTACCTGGTGCCCTAGATGGGCTCCCATGAGCCCAGGACAGGAGCATTTATCTCTCTTACCCAAACTGTGCACTTACTGACGTGCATTTGCTGTACCTGCTCTCAGAGAAAGCTGCATGGATACAAACATTTGTCTTTTCATTTGCCAGCAGCACCTGTCGCCAACCACATCCCGAGACAATGAACAAGAACTTTTTTATTTTCTCAAAACCAGAATATTTGCATATGCAAACCCCGAGGCTCAGCCCACCCCACCCTTTCCTCCAGATCATCACCTCTGCACCACTGCACTAAATAAATTAACAAGTTATCAACAAGCCTGCCAGGCCACTCCGGGCTCCCCATTACTGCGCCTGTCATTGCCACTCAGGGCTCTGCTGGAACGTGACAACTCCACGGCACAAGGTCACTCCCCCAGTCACTCTCTCGCTGCTGCTTGGAGGCAACCATTCTGAGAAATGATTTGTTATGGTAGAATCGGAGGCACATTTGTTAGTTAATTCATTCTGCAAAACTCAAATGAGATGAAAAACAAGCAGAGATCTGACAAATGGCATTTAATTATGTCTGAGCCTAAAATTCATAATACATATTTATGCTGCCCTAAGTCATTCGCAGCCAAGGTCCCTTTTATTCTCATAACTGAGTCCAATTGCTGATGTGAGAAGAGGGTGCTAGTGACGGGCTGCTCCACGTCCTTTCATTACGGTGCTTCTTTCTTTGTGCCTTAGCTTCCCACCCCCTGCGCTCACCCCACGCTTACAGAGCAGCACCTCTCTAGGTGTCATTCTTCCATGGCTGGTGCAAACAATGCAAAGAAGAGCTTACAGGTACCCATTTGCTTTATCCTGAAAGATTAAAATGGTCTGGTTTCTATTCTTGCCTGGTTTCTAACTTCTCCAGATGAGGAAGGGGTATAGGAAGGTGCCAGGCACAACAAATCCTGCAAGGAATGTCCTGTTGGTGAGCTGGGCTGCAGCCTGCACAAAGGACTGGCCCTGCTGCTCTCAGGATAGCTTGTTTCCCACAGTGGAAGGGCAGCTGCCTCTGCAGCAACACAAGCAACGATGTTAATACAACACAAACAGGAATACCTCACACTGACGCTGCAAAGGCTTTAGAGATCAGGCCAGGTATAAGCTACTGGGAAGTGGGCACTCGTGCCTCAGAAGAGCAGAAGATAAAATCTAGAGAAGTATTAATCTCTGCCATGCATGCATCAACATGCCAAATATGCATTTCTTTGGTATCTATGGACTCCGCATTAGGTGCAAAGGACTGAAATGTCTTTGTCACAATGACAAATGCTGATACTGCAGAAGATACAGATGTATTTTTTTTTATTATTATTATTATTTTTTACAATAGCTTGGTGTCTATTATTGTAAAAGTGAGTTACTTTGAAGTCCTTCTGTCAGTGTGGCATGGAGTGTCCAGCCAGCATCCTGGTCAGTGCATGACTGAGGAGAGGAGCTCACCTTTCCCTTCCAGCTTCCTGAACCTCTGTTCTCAGCAGAGCCACCTGTGTTGGAAATGCTGCCCATGATCATGAAGTCAGCAAGCAGCTCACCATCCTCTGTTAACTGTGGTACAAGGGGTAATAAACGATCAGGGGAAATTCTGTGTCAGACTGAGTGACCCTGCCTCAAATCCTTCTCCACCTGTGCCCCAAGCAGCTCCCTTGAAGGGGAGAACAGATCTTCCCAGAAGCTTGGGAAGGAGCTGATTTTGCAGCTCTGGCTGCCCTGCCATCCCCCCTCTCACTGCTTGAGCCTGAAAAGTGCTTTTCCTGCTTCTTGACATCCTCGTTCCACTGAGGGACTGGGGAAACCACCTCCCCTCCCCTCCCTCTTGGCATGTTGCCACCCAAACTCACCAGGCAGCCCCAGGTTTTTTTGTTCTCTGGTGGGAAATTTCATTTGACCCTTTCAAGTGGGACAAGAGCAGATATTAGATTTGTTGACGATGAAGTGCTTTTATCTGAATTCAACAAAAGAGGTACAATGAAAAGATTGCAGCTGTTGAGCAAAAGCACCGCACCTATTACAGAGTTCATAAGCATTTACAAGTGGCACACCAGCAAAGGCTCTCCTCACCCCAGCAGACGCACAGCCCTTCTGCAGAAAACTTGTTAATCTTTCCGTCACCTCTGCCTGCTTTACATACGTTTGGGAAAACGCGGTGGTTGACTCTCTTGCCAGATCTTGTGATGATAGAAATGCTATTAGGTGAAAACTACATGGGGGTGCTTTATCTTCTTGTAAGTGTTCTAGGGCTTCTTGCTGCAGGACGGGGCAGCAATTTGGAGCACCAGAATTTAATTACAGCCTGAGTTCTCTGAGACCAATGTTGCCCTGCTTGAACAGACATCCACTTACTCTCTCACACTACCTGTGGTATTATATGCATATAGATAGAGGATAGATAGATTTCACTTAGGATTTCTTGTCAGTGCCCTCGATTCCGCTTTGCTTTCCTGTACCTTGTTCAGTTCATGCCACCTACACAAAGAAGATCTGGAGGTGGTTTCTTGGTTATAAGACAATGAATTTACTAGCCAAAAATAAAATGACTACACAGCTGCACGGGATGCGGAAAGCCAGAGTCCGTGGGCTTCAGCAAAGCCCGTCACAGTCAGTGCAAGAATTCCCACAGCATGGGACAGATTTGGACCTGGCCCATGTGTATTCAGTAGCGACTTCCTATTTTCTGTACTGTCACAAAGGGAATTTTTTTCAGATTGTTCCTCACCAGGTTTCTTCTCTGCCTTCCAGCAGATCTACAGCAGAGTGGTGGCTGGATGCCAGCCCAAGTCAATCCCATGGGAGAGAAACACTCTCACAGCCTTGAGCCAACAGGGTTAGGGGTGTTAGCACGTCCCAGCAATTGGCACAGCTGCAGCAGGACAGCAAAACATTTCTAGTTTCCAGTAAGGACTTCCCTAACCTTTCCATATCTCCTATACTCAGCCCACATACAACTTGTGTCACTCTCAGTAGGGTGACTGCTCTTACACTAATGGGAAATGAGTTGCTGAGGTCATCATCCAGATAACATGTGGGCTACTACGAGCATTATGAAAGTCCAATCTCCTGCACGAAGTAATATCAAATGCTGAAGTATATCTATGTGGAAATTCCTGAGCCCCAGAAGTGTCTCTGTTGTCTGTGGTGATCAGATGGTATCTGCAAAACACCTCTGGCCCCCTGTCCAGAGGCAGCATTCCTGGCTCCTTTCTGAAGTCCACGTTCACTCAAAATGTGAGGATCACACCTGAAAAATAACAATCACGAGGCTTCTACTAACAGTAATCACAAGGATTCAGCTAACAACTTCTTTGTAGCACCGCATTTTTCAGCAAAATTGAAAAAATATATATATAATTTACATTCATATCCTTCCAAGCAAAAGATTTCTCGTTGGTCTAAAACAGGGAAATTTACATTTCTGATCTACTACCTGTAACTTTTAAACAGCAACAGAAACACACGCATCAGTTTTTCCTTCTCAGTTGATCAGAGCTCATCTTCAAGAGCTGGAAAAATGTCAAACTCCAGGCAAAGAGTGGAAAAGTCACCCCGTGGGTGCAGTGCCCCACATCCCTGCCCCCAGGATCCCTCACCTCGCTGGCTCACATGGCTGGAGCTCCTGGTGCAGAAGGAGCTCACTGCTTGAGGTTCAGAGCATTTCCATGGGCAAGTGGTGCGGTTGGCTGAGCCTGCAGATAACCTCACGTTCCTTCTCTTCTTCCTCTGTCTTTCCTGAAAGTGTCTTCTAAGGGGGACCTGCAGAACAACCCAGGCACAACAACAGGCAGAAAGAACCCAGTCAGAGCAATCAGTGGTTGTAGAACCCCCCTCCTCATCCCAAGTGGCTCTAGCAGTTTCCTTTTACTCTTTGACATTGTTCATGTTATTTACACAGCTGCACCAGTAACTTTTTTCGCTATATATTTATTGCCTTCTGTTCTTTTTTTTTTTTTAAATACATATATTAGGTTTTTCTCCCTTTAGATTTTAGAACAGCATTGGTTTATGTTTACTGCCTTCAAAAGGGATTTGCTTGTAATTAGAAACACAAATCCAACAGTACCCCAACTGAAGTTTCCTGTGCTCATCAGGGGGGGTTGCATGGGCAGGTTCTGAAAGCTGAATCATACAATTCTGACATCCAAAACCAGTTCTTAGGATTTTGCTATTATGACGACTATCTCAAAGTTCAGTTACCTGAAGTTTTATCCTTTCTCATCTGATTCCACTAGCTGATTGTAAAAAAAAAAAAAAGCGTTCATGCAGCTGTACACATTATAGCTGCGTGTGTGACTGCCCACCAGATTTACGTGCCCCATTACCCCCGTGGCATACGACCTCAGAGGCCTGCACATGCAAACAGCCTGTTAGCTGTAAAACTGTTGGCATGGCTGCACCATTTCCATATGCAGCTCCCATGAATATGCATATATGTTCGGTGCGTAGGCCCACGCATTGCTGAAACTGGAGGCCTCGGTGTGAACCTAAAGAAGAAAGGACAACCGCTTTGGAGGAGGGCTTTAGGTCAAATTCAGTGCTAACAGTCAGCAGGCATAAATCTGCTGGGTTGTACTCATGTGTCTTATATCAGCGCAACTCATTTTCTTCAATTAGATGGAGGAAAACACTGTGGATTTATAGTTTTATTTTTGCCTTTATATATTATGGATGTTTACAATTTTCCTTAGTTTTCCTCTACTGATTTTAATAGATGAAAAACAGCCCAACATGGGGTTTTTTGTTTTTTTTTGTTTTTTTTTTTTTTGTCCAAAATTTCCAGGCTCCCAGAGTTAACAGGAAAGTTTCTGGGTATTAACGTTCTTGAGAATCAGGCAACCAAAGACTGTAAACATAGGCTTAGGTGTCTGAATTTAGGCACCTATTTTTTAAAACCTTGGCCTAGAAAATAAAATATCTGAATGTATATAGATAATATAAATCACCAGTCACTTTTATTACATGTATGTTTATATAAAGACCTTAGAACACGTTTTTAAAATGTAAACGTTCCTTAGTATGTTTAACTACGTGTCTAAAGAAGATGTAGGACAGAAAGAAAACAAAAGTTTGACAAATGTTTTTGATCAATCCTGAAGAAATCAATAGGAATTCACTCACAGCATGATTTCATTTAACTTTCCATGCTAGGAATAGTAACCTGGCTTTCTGTTAAAGCAAAAGCATTCATACTTCTTAGTGATTTAATTCTCATGTCAACATATATCAGCCAGGCAGAGAATGGCTCGGAGCTGAGGAAGGGAAGGGAAGGAGGAGTGGATGGAAACAGAAATTTTGTGGATGGAGTTGTATGGTTGAGTGACTTTGTTTCACCAATACTGGTTTCTAATAGAAAATAGGGTTTTCACTGAGGTGTATGTTTGTCTTCCCCTCTAAGGGAGCCAAAAATGTCCAATTCTTAGAGCATGTTTTATTGCTTGTTTGAAAAATATCTAACACCTGAGAACTGCAACAGCTTGACAAAGAAAGGAGAAAGAACACGGAATTGCAACACTGCTGCCCCAGCCTGGGTGCCTGTCAGTCACATACAGATCCCTACAGCTCTGCCACCTCCACTTCACTCTTAACTCTTTTTCTTTTTTTTTCTCTTTTCAATGATTTTTTACTTTTTGGCCAAAGAGGGAAACGTTTCAGCTAACAACATCTCAGGAAATTTTGTTTAAGAAATATCCATTTTTCCTTTTTTTCCCCTTCCCCCCAAAATTGAACCTAACCAATGGAGAAAATCTCCGCTTCCTCCGTCCGCAGTTTGGTGAAGCTGTTAGCACTGCAGGTTGCTGTGTCAGACTTCTGCTCCCTCAGCAGATCAGAACTTTACATGGTGTATGGAAAGTGATGGAGCATTCCAACCCAGGAAACATCTGGCTTACAATATTTTCCTCTTGTTTGTCTATGTTTGTGCTCCTGGAAGCGTATGCATTTGGGTCCGTTAAGTGTGAGTGTGTGCATGTATGTCTCTTCTTATTTATTCTAAATATAAACAATTTTCTGAAGGGATATTACTTATACTGAGATAAAAGGGCTTCCTTCATTGAAGTTTGGCTCAAAATGTGAGCCTGGCACTGAGCACTGTAATGGACACCAAAGTGTGGAAACTGCTTTCTCCAGACAGTGAGAAAGAGCCCAAGCTCAGGTTGGTTCATTATGAAGAAAGCTATGGAGGCTGAAAGAGATCCCAGCTTCGCTGCTCCGTCGAATCACTTGTTATATGTAAAGCAGATGTCGTTTCTACAGTGCAACACATAGGCTAAAAAACTACCAGCTACTGACATCTGAAAGCGACCTTAATTTGGAATATGCTTTTATCTTGTATACACACAAAATTATGCACACCCGCATGCATTCTATGACTTAAACAGAACGATTTATCACAATTTTTTTCCATCAGCATCCACATTTGACTGACCAGGGAATTCAGACAGAACTGATAAAAAGTGTTTTACTTTTTAGGCAAAACTGTTGAGTGAGTCTGCAGAAGGCAGCACCATAACATCCAGTTTCAGTCCAACAAGCTAAAGCAGCTCTGTTGTTGTGTTCTATATTATCTGATATTTTTGTGGGCAAGATATGAAGCAAAATAGCTGCGTCTGTTTAGCTGCTTGAACAATAGAAAAGTTTATGCAGCTCTTGAGCTGAAATGTTTCTGACAGTTTTCAATTTTAGCTCTTTTGATTTTGTAAGAAATCTGCAAAAATATGATTTTGAAAATCACCAGTTTCATGCTTTATTCCTTTCTCAAAATTAGACTATATTGTCCAACTCCACTTACAGTGTCTGAGGGAATCCTAGAGAAGAGCTGGCAAGAATCAGCACTGGGCTGTTGCTTGGAAACTGCCTGGGTTTCTGTATTATTGCCTGATGTAATAGTTATATTGCCCACTTGCATCTGTTAACAAGCAATACAAGAGAATCCACAGGTACCAATAAAGAAATAAACCTGGCTTCCATTGCTTTGCCTGAAAATTCATCAGTGCTTTTTTTTTTTTTTTTCCTGGCTTGGCAAGAGTGGGGAAAAGTGTTTTGCCCAGGTGCTAATTAATAAAATAGGAGATGTACTGACTCTAACCATATCTATTGTATTTAGATTTATCTATTTTGCCCCAGGGGAAATATGTTGTAAAGAATACAGTGCATTAGTATAATTACAACTTTGTAATGTGGTGGAAAGGTATGAGCTGTGGTCTGTTGGTCGCTTTTTTTCCTTTCTTTTTTCCCCTCTGAGCTATAGAGTGGTGATATGACCATTCCTTTAAAAAATTTTAAATAGAAGTGGCACAAATTCACTTATAAAGGGACAGAGTGTTTCTATCGAGTGCTAGTACTAGAATCTCAGCAAATCTCAAGTTACAGATGGATGAGCTCACCTTACTGTGTCAATATCGCCAAATTCAAGGGTGTAAAGAGGAGCAGAAGAGATGACAAGACCAAGGACGGGCTCCGTGGCTGCTTTTGTGAAAAGCTATACATTCCCACATAGATCAAGATTTGAAACAACAACAACAAACCTTACTTGTAGGAGCACAGACACCGCTCAGATCAATTGCATTTTGCTGCATCCGGGGGCCTTAAAAAACGCTTAGAACTTCTGCTGTGTTGTCACACTCCTCCACAGGCACTGTGCTGGAGCATTGCAAAAGCTGAGGCTGCTCAGCACAAACAAACGGGGGGATGCTCAGCACAATGCGTGGGGATTTGCAAAGGCAACTCACATTAGTGTTAATGGGAGTTATACGCGTAAATCCCTGCCCTTCAACATGATAATACATAATATACCCCTTAATTTTTAATTCACCAGGGTCTCAATTTTAGAGCATTTTCATATAGTTTGTCCTAATTATAATCGTTTTTAATGACAGCTTAAAAATTTCACATGACTGTCTTATCACATACGGTACTTAATTTCTCAAGTGAACAGTTTCAATGTCGTGTATTCTGGGAATTTTGAGAACTAAAACACTAAGGAAAAAAAAGACTTTGTATAATCAAATGAGATGTTATTATTCCACTATGTTTGATATACACTGGAATGGATTTTCTCGCAGTATTGGTGGCCATTTTGACAAGAGCTCAGTGCTAAGATCAGTTTTGGATTGGAAAGCTATCAGCTTAATCTCAATCTTATGGACCAGGACCCTTTCCCCGACCCCATTTTTCCTTTTCTATAAGACCTCACAAAGGCCAAATACACAGCTGAAACATTTTTGGACACTCTACAGCCTTTGCACATTGGAGGACAACTAACCAAATTCAGAGTCCATCCACATAACCAGATTCATCCTTGTCTTTCTTTAAGTATCTCATTTGGGAGGGTAAAATAGTTCTGACCAAAGTAATTGGAGTCAGCTGTCCTGCATTGCAGCTAACAGAGGGACACACTGGGTGTACCTACCCAATTTTACACCAGGCCCAGCTCTGAGCCCAGCCACTGACTGCAACAGAGACAGAATCAGACCAACTACTTATGGAAGTCCCATTTCAAGCATTTCCTTGTTACACAGCCAGAGCTTTAAGTTCTCGTATTTTAGTTAGCTGAACTGCCTTTCTGGCAAAACTAGCCATCTGCTTTGACTTTATCTTGACTAAACTAAGTACTGTATTTTTAGCTCTTTCAGTGGGAATGATATAGACATATCTTTTTTCTACAACTTACAGGTACAGAAAGGGCCACTGCCAGCAAACAGATGATGAAATGCCAGACAATGATTTCAAAACTGGCCTAAGTCACTTAGGAGCTTAAGTGCCATTTTCAAGAATGATGGGGATGCTTGGATGCCAACACATACCATTTTTAATAATAGATTTTAAAAAGTAATTATTTACCTGAGGAGATCATGTGAGACTTTTAAAATATCCTCAACAATTAGCATTAGTAATTAATAATAGTTTAATTAATTATACTTTAAATGTTTCATTTTAATTGTGCTCAAGAAGCCATTTGTTTAGTCAGGGGAGAAAATACTTCTCTGTGCCTTCAGAAAACTATGTATCATCGTAAGTGCTCATTCTAACCAGTTTTGGAGTGGTACAGAAAGTAAATAGGACTTGGACTTCAGTCATGAGAGAGTTCTTAGCTTATTTATTTTTAATCTGAAATCAAACTTGGCCCTGTGGCTACATTTTGCACATATCTACCTATTATTTCCAGTAGTAAGTGAGAAAAATAAACCATCTCCTCAAACACACAGAATGTTAGACTCTACTGATCTGTATACATCCATGTTTTATATAACCTTTAATTACTGAACAGCCATGACTACAGAAGGGAAATAACTTGCCAAATTAGTAGCCTTCAAACTGTCACTTTTTATAAAGAGCAAATGATAAAAAGAAATGTAGCACTCATTTGTTAGTCATTTTTATGGGTAGTTTTAAACTGTTTTGTATGAAGACTCCAGTTGTTGGTATTGTTTCCACTAAAAGAAAAATAATTTGGCTGCTGCTGCAACATTTTAAGCTCTCACTGTTACTATAAAAACAATCCCCAGGAGATTTTTCAGTCTCCTTTTATTTCTGGTTTGCAAGGACTTAGGAAGTAAAAGTTTGAAACTGCCTGGTAACAGACAAATCACTCTTAAAAGCCAGCATTGTACAGGCCTGGGAGAGTTACAGGAAAAGCTACTTTAAGGAAAGAGAAAAAAAAAGAGAAAGAAAGCGCAACAGTACAAGAGCTAAGCAAACCTAATTATTTTTTAAACAAATATATGGAGGTCACCTAAAACTGTGAACGCATGAGACGACTTTTCCTACATGTGAATTGTCAGATCCGTGTTGGAATGGGCATCCAAGCAGAGCTCTGCAACGCTGCTCCCAGTAGAAAGACATCTTAGTTTGAGTAATGTGCTCTACAACAACATACTTTTCGGAACGCATTAAGACTCAAGATTTCAGCCTGGGATACCTAAACGAGAGCTGTCTTGTGGCAGCACAGGGTTTTGTGTGGCTGAGAGCTCCAGTGTAAACAGGGGCTTTTTGGGGTAGATGTGAGCAAACACAGCTAAAATTTGGCACTTTTGTAGTTTCAGTGAATTGGAGAGGCATAACTATAAAGCGCTGTGTGAAGTCTTCAAAATACTTGAGGAGAACAGACAAGGTTTTTTGATGGAGTATGAGAAAGAGGAGACAAAATCCCATAGAGGTTAAAGGGTTTTGGGTGTTCAGCTCCTGCGAACTCCCAGTCCTCTTCTGTAAACGATGGCTGCATCTTGACAGATCTGGTGGCTCCGTTTGGCTGGTTGTTTGCATCTGCTCAGGCTGGAGCCTCGCCTGGGAATTTTGTTAGATCATGAGGAGTTTCCAGGAAAGTTTTCAGTTCTTGGTTCCCAGGTATCTGAGGCTTTGCCACTTCCACTTCCCCCAGCCAGAAAATGCAGAGACATGCAAACATTTAGGAAAAAGGCTGGCCAAACCCTTTCCCAATCAAAGCAATATTCATGTTTTTGACCAGAGACCAGAGGAGAGATTTGACAAGCTCCTGCTTTCTCTGTGCTGTGCTGCCAATAACTCATCCTAAATTACATCCATTGGCCAATACAAAATATATAATTGAGGTTACTTTTTAGTAAAATTAAAACAAATATCAGCTTTTCATACTTACGTAGAATGACGCAAAACTGTTCTTTAGCACATTTTAAGGCTCAAAGTCTCAATTTCCAAATCAGTGTTTCTGGAGCCAGGCTACAGAATGCACCTGAATCCACACGGACAAGTAAACAACTTCCCAAGGCAAATTGTTGAGCCCCTGCTGTTGCTCCTCCTGATGCCAATCTCATGGCAAACTAAGTCACTTTTATACAGGCTAAGCACCTCCATCTGGCATCCAAAGACTTTCCAGAACCTGAGGAAGGTGCAGACCTAGACACAGACATTTCCACTATGGAGGTCCTTGGAGGTCTAGCTGCATTTCAAGCATGCAGAACAAGAAGACAGTCACTATGTCAGAGGGTTCACACATCGGATTTCACATTATGCTCTCAAGTGGCTAACACAATGCTCCAGCAATTAGCATGTGTAAAGCCCTCAGCTATTAATGTCCTACGAAATAGCATGGATTTTATTATTTTGGGGTAAGTCGTTCCAAATGGCAAAACAGCAGCTATTTGTCTGCTGTCTATTGATGAGCCATCTTGATCTTTGATCGAGGCTGAGGGGGATACATTTCCACCTTTAATCCTCCAAATTTTCTGATGCTTTCATGTACAAATGTATACAGTAACTTGGCGTTAGCATTCCACAAATATGCAAATTGTCTGTCAGATTGGACAGGCTGCATGCATTTGAAGTTGTGTTGACAGCCTACAGAAAAAAGACATTCTCAGCTCAAACATGAACAAGATGTTTATATCCTTTTTGCCTAAAAACATACATTTTATGTTTTAAGCAGAGATAGGAGCAAACTGCAAAATTTGGATCAAGACGTCTTTTGCACCCATAAAATTTGGGGATGTCTACATCAGGGGATTTTGATTCAGCTGGCTCTTGGAAGGGGCGATTCAGCTCAGATCTGGCTTACGTTCCAGTCTGCACAAAATACAGAGGGAATTTGCACATGAGCCTCTGTTTCCAAGTAGGTTAACGCATAAAAGAAGCGTCTCAGAAGGTGCCATTATACTCTAGATGCAGTGAGCTCTGTAGTTGGTGGTGGCGGCAGTTACCTGACAGAGCACCATCTTGCAGTCCACGGAAAAGGAAACTGCAGAGTCAAGCATCTTTTCTGGCCTGGAGAAAGAGAAACAGTGGCAGCGAGAGCTAATGGGTGCTGGTTACTCAGGGAGCGAGATAGGCAGATGCAAAAGGCCACATTATAGATTAATAATGGGATTTAAGCAACTCTGCTCATGTGCCTCCAAAATTCAGATGCTCAGAAGCTCTCACTTGGAGACTGCGAAGTCATGCAGACCCTCCAATGGTATCAGCACATGCAGGTGTTGGTGCGTACACAAATGCACTCACAGTGTTTATACATGCCCAAGATCATGCAGTCTCATAAAAGCAAGCTGTTATCGCTTCCGTTTCAACAAATTCTACAAACCAAGAGGCTTAGTGTGTTTTGTAATGTGTTTTGTCAGCAAGGCTACAGCCAACTGTCCTCTTTGACTATATATTTCTAAGTACTTTAACTAAAACAGATACAGTACACACATTTAACTAACTCCTTCCCTCAATTCTGTGTCTTGAAGTAAAGGACTGAGTTTCCTCTTACTATTATGTAGGTACGGCAAACTACATTTCTACATAGGTCCTTGCATATTATCTGCTCTGGTGAAATATCCTAAACTGCAGCTTGACTTGGAAAGAATGGCTGTTTAATAACCGACTGCGTTGAGAACTGTGATTCAAACAGGAACCTGAGCTAACAGCTGCTTCCTCAAAGCATTATGGCACAGCACCTGGACGTACTGCACACGGCATCATAAGATCACAAGCAGAAGGAATCAGCACCGAAATAATTGCTCCGGTTACAGATGCTTCTTCTGCACCTCATAAAAAAATTAGTTTCAGTGGCAAAGACACACTGAAGGCAGTGGGAAATATCCCACGTGGCAACGAGGCCCCATGAAACCAGAGAACTTGTGAACTAATGAGTCTCCTTAGAGTACAAGTTGAAATTCTGTCAATTAAAAAATCTTTGCTGCAGCAAACCACAGATGATTTGAAGGAGTGGAAAGCTGCAAGAGGGGAAAGAAAGAACTTTAAATGTATTTTGTGAAAAACACTGAAGATTTCCTCTCTTCACTATCAGATGACAGCTAAGGGGAAACATTAGACTTGTGATCCTCTGGTGTTCACCAGCTAATTTCCATTGGCTGCGTAATTTGGGTACTCCTGAAACAGCATATCTGTTCAGGTACCAAGTTCCTCCAGGATCCAGTCTTTCCTATGAGCTTTCCACAAACCCAGCCCAGGAACCTCCTGGTTCATTCTCAGTCTATGTTAATACTTTGGATTTTCCATGTGGCAGGGAGTGCTATGAAGCCATGCTACCTGTGGCCTTGATGACTGCCTTTTGGCACTTGTGCACTGCCCAACCTCTGAGTCACAATCCAGAGCTGTCCACCGAACTCTGGCCAAAGACCCCCACTTCACATTCCAGTGTGGTGAATGCTGGATAACTGCTACCAACCAAGCAGGCAAAATTACTAGCATTAGGCCACCAAACACGGAAATTAGGTCACTTCACACCTCTCTGGAGAGCCTTGGAAGCCTGGAGATGCTCAGACAGCCTATTCCCAAGTTTGAGTGCCCAGAACAGCAGCAGAGTTTATGAAACCCATGTTGGTATTCTGGAATTCGATCTGAAGTAACGCTATCCTCTATGTAAACAGCCATTTCAGAGGCTTAATTCCCTTGAATGGGTACAGACGGTTTGCCAACAACAACAGCACTGAAAAGATCAGCAGCTTCAGAAGGAATACCTTCAGAGAACGTCCTCTGATATCTTCCCAAAAGTAAAGAAAGGACAACTGGTGCCAAAAAAAACGGCTAGGTGTAGGAATAAAAAAACTAGCAGTGAAGAGTAATAAGCATATCAGAAGCCCAGTCTGACAAACAGAAGCAAAAATGCTTGAGGGGTAGGGCCGCAGAGCTTCTGCAGTGGCAATGATTCGTGTGGTCTTCAAGAGACTTGACAGCACGAATTATGCCTTTGCTTACTTCGTAAGAGTAGATAACTCAGCAAGAGCGGAGAAATCATTTGACAGAGGCCAGATTCAGAAGGCAACTGAAATGTCTTTCTTTAAAGATAATCATGTTAGGAATCAAAAGGGGTCTAATGTTAGAGACTTGCCTTTCAAACGCAACAAATGATTATACCTGTCAAGATTTATGGACAGATTTATTTATGTTGACAGAGGGACCACTAATAGTTTGACAAATGAGAAGTCTTGACAGATACAACAGATATGTTCAAGTATATTTCCTCCTGTTTGAAATAGGAAATGAGTGAGTTATGACAAGCCTGTAATGTATATTGATACGTCTATTCCTAGGCTCCATCTACAGAAGTAGATGTATTCTATGGTGCTGGATACTGAGCTGGAAAGCCAGCTGTAATCTTAATCGTCAGCAACCCTCTATCTTCCTTCACCAAGAAAACATTTAAAACGGCTAATTTAGAGAAAACAGGAAGGAAAGCATTTCCAGCTGGTGCTCTTGGATGGAAAACTTGCCTTCCAAAATAAGGCAAGAATCTGGAGAAAAGAAATAGTAGGCTCTCAGGAAGCTTTATATTTGACATGACTGCTAGGCAGGGGCTTTCCATATAAATTCACAGCAAAATGAGTCCTACTCCCTAGCACAGGGTGTCAGGCCTGGTTGCACCATCAAAGCTTCTGGTTAGACAAGAAAGCAGATCTATCCACAGGACTGCTGCAGTCCTACAGCACAAAACAATTCTGTGCTAAAATCCCATTCAGAAAATCCCATTCCCCACCACCATACATTAGTACCTCATCAAAGGTTAGCATGAGTGGAAAGATATTGGCTACCTCAGCAGACTTTTCCACAGGCTGAGACCTTTTATGTGTTTTCTCTGAGAGTACAACTACCACATCTCCAGCTGTGAAAGGCAGAATAATCATTAAATGCTGTTCTATTATGCAGCAGCCTTTAAATGCTACTCTCATTCAATGGACAGCGAGTGACTCCTCATTTATGTACAACATTTCCAACCTTCACTCAGCACGGTCATCTCTGGACAAGCCCACATGAGGAAAGCCCACATGAGGGAAGACTGGAAAGGAGAATCCTGCTTTGCTGTTCTAAGGGCTGCCATCCTCACCAAATGGGAGCACGATGAATGTTGATGAAACAACACTTGGTACAAGACCAGTGTCTGTTGTGTGCTGTAGATTCGGGTGCCAGACCCACATTTTCAAATAACAATGGGACAAATTACCATGTTCCCCAAGGCTTTGCAATAAACACAAACAGGCAATTAAACAAACACATGCTCTTGTCACACAGCAATTAAACAGTTTCCTGATCCCTCAACAAAGGCTGGTCAAGTTTCCACACATTAATGCGACTTTACACACTACCATTTTATCACATTAAGAACCCACTGTGTCTTTGGCCAATTCGAGTCATTGTGGTTACCCTCCCTAGAGATCCCCTCAGAAACGGGTAGGTAGGTGGTAGTTTTGAACCAAGCTTATGTCTAACATCAAAATGCATTTAACTGAAGTACAATGGGCCATGTTACTCGTGCAAAAACCTTTTGGTGTTTCAAAACACCATTAGAGGGCATCAAGGGAGGACTGGCATTCTGAAAAAGAATGAACCTTGACAGG
Organism: Oreortyx pictus; assembly: GCA_036925125.1. NCBI lineage: Eukaryota > Metazoa > Chordata > Aves > Galliformes > Odontophoridae > Oreortyx > Oreortyx pictus. The sequence continues at coordinate 3,792,759 of JAUPFR010000015.1, forward strand.
CTAAACTAACTATTACTGTTTCACCAGCACACTCTCTTCCCTGGGAAGATCCAGAAGGTCTATTAATTATTTTGGATGTGCTTGTGGAAGTCATCTGAGCTGGCAATTGCCAACTGCATCACTCTGTGACATTCCAGGGGCCGACAGTGCCATCTCCTTCATAAAAATCTGTTAAATTACTAATATACTGAAGTATCTCAGCTTAAAAACCACTCTTGTTCTCCTTTATCAATTTTGCATCTGCTTTTCAGAGAAGTTGAAAAACAAAGCAAGCCCCAAACACTTACCTCCTTGCCAGTCATTTTGTGCATGCTGTTCTTTGTTAAAAGAATTCTGCTCTGTAATTACCAGACAGCCATGGGAGTGGTTAATCTTTTAAAGCAACATTATGAATTATAATACCAAGTGTATACTTCACTGTGGTAATCCTGCAGTAATGCAAGCAATATTAGCATGTTCTGGGAGGCAGACTACTGCCAGGGGACCAGGGATGCTTGCAGCAGAAGAAAAGAGGAAGATTTTGCAGTAATGAAAATGATGTTGTTTAGTCCCACAAGCTAAAAACAAACTAAATATTTATGATAAAAGAAAAGAATAAGAAGGATTATGGTGTCATTCACTGTAGAATAAAATATTACCTAATCTAAACATTTACATAAATAACAGAAGGATAATGCATGCTGAATTTAGTTGGATCAAAGAGGAGGAAATTAACTGTAACAACACTGTCACTCTGCATGCAGTGGTGGATGCTTTTGGGACTGGGCACCTCTTTCTCTCTGAGTGTGACAGAGCCTGTCACAGCAGGACCCTGACAGCACTTGGCATAGAGCTAGGAAGAACTGAAAGATATGTTCATGCTCTTTGGTGGAAAAGCATCCCATTTTCCATCCAAGGAGATTTTTCCCTGGTGTACACCTTAACACCACCCAAGGTGGAAAAATAATGGCATTAGTTGGTAGTGTTAGCAGGCTCTTAGGGCGTGTCCCAAAAGGAGAGGGAGGCAGCAAAGATGGGACATAGGGACCTAAATTTCACCCATGCACGTTGCTGCCCAGCTCACATGGCAGTTGCTCCTCATTTTTTTTTATTTTTATTTTTGACCTTCAGGGCATTTGGTGCCCCAAGTTTGACTTTGACCAGCCCCAAACACCTCATTTGGCCAGTGCTGTAGGGTCAGCTCCTGCTCCCCAGTTGCACTATCTGACAGGCAGAAGCCAGACAGCACTACACTCGTCCACATGCTCCGGGCTGCCCTCTGGACAGAAAACCTGGGTTCACATGTTGTGTGGTAGTAGCTGTTAAAGCATTTTTTTTTTTCCCCTCAATGACGGCTGTTTAATAAATCTTGCTCTCCAATCCAACAAGTCAGGCAGGAGCCTCGCTGTAGATCAAGTTCCACTGAAGCAAAGGGTTTCAGGGCAGATTTTTGCAAGCAGAGAATTCGTTGCATGATCCTGGCCAAATTGCTTACGAGACAGGTGAAAACCGTATCTTTCTACAGCTGAATCACAGCTCTGTTTAAAATGTTCCTCATTTAAGGCCAAAGCAGACTTCATTAGTTATACTGTATTTCCATTTGGATGCCCCAACTTAGAAGTACAAAGCAACACAGACAAGTGAATAAAATAAAAAATTATTTCAGCTATAAAATACGTGCAAGTTGAGGTAGCTCTATTTCATGGAATCACTAAGGCTGGAAAAGGCCACTGAGATCATCTAGTCCAACCATAATTTCAGAATCTTAAAGAACTCAGGAAAAAAAAATAGAAGTATTCCTGCAGAGTCTCAACCAGTCCACAGAATTCTCTACCAAGGCTGTCATTGCCCAAAAACATTTTTATAATAATTCAAAAATTATTTTGTTCTTAAAGCATACAACTTCCTACTTTGCTGTGTAGCGTTTTATAAAGAAAGGAACTACCTGCAGAAAGTTTGTGAAAGTGACACAGTAGAAATAGCATTGTAATACACTGCATAGGTCTTAATATTCTCCACTGACACAACTATTTAGAACGATAGTAGAATGTTGGGGTAGAAAAATGCCAAGATGAGTGAGGACACTGAGCCACTCTGGTATTGGGTGGTGTTTCCTTAGTCTTAACTACAAAGTCTATGAGAGACAGGAGAAAAAAAAAAAAAAAGTAACTAAACAAGGATATTCTGCAAACAGAGCCAGGCTGGAGCTCAAGCCAGTATGAGACTGTGCAATTAACCATGGGTGGTAAACTACTGTGCAACT